>JBBPMP010000019.1:53991-153331 GCA_038090395.1 Boletales sp. KT-2023a
ATCATGACCGTTACCTCGCATCCATTGATTCCATCCCCCCTCTTCACCCCCTCCACACCTTCCATCCTTGTGGCTCGCTTCGTCTATTGTCGTGAGTATATTTCCTTCCATTCCATTCTTGCCTCCCCTTTCATGTCTTTGTCTCACCCGCTTTGTCCTCCACCTATATAACATCATGATATATATATATTAGCTCTTTTCCCCAATCCACCATCCCACAATGGACCTCAGCTACGACGAGTCCTGGTGCCCCGCCTGCGATAGGCAGATCATGCCAAAACGCATCATCGTCCCCGTCCCTCTCCCTCCCCACGAACAGGGCCCCCTGCCCGGTTCTCCGTCTCGTAAGCCTCCTCTTTTCCTCCCCATCCTCCCTCCCACCTCACCTCCTTGCAGCCTCAAAAAACCAACAGACCGACTCTGGCGCCCGCATCTCTCGCACGAAGACGGGCACCATACGTGCAAGGGGCGCTGTTCCCCCCCTGGAGGCTTCCCGCGTAAAACCAAACCCTGCCCAACCCCTCCTCCAGGCCAAGCCAGTCCACCCACCCAAACTTCGCACCGTCATCGACCAGGGTCCCATTCCTCTCTATTGCTCTGATGACTGCAGGATGGCCGATTTGAGCAGGTTCAACGGTGTTCTTCCCATCAATTACAATCCAGACCGCGCCTCTCCTCCTCTGCCACCCGTACCCCATAACTCCTTTGAACGTCCCTCCCCCTGTGACTCCGAGGATGAGTCCAGCAGTGGCTCCTCGCTCGACTCGTATTTGTCCTCGTCAGTCGACGCCCTCTCCATTTCTCCCAGTATTGCCACCCTCGCCGCAATGTACGACTTCCCACCATTGCCTCCACCACCGCCCATTCGCCCGGCTCAGTCCACCGCCTCGACTGAATTCGAGTTCCGCAATGACTTTCAGGGCGGTGTCATGATGGCCGCTAGGCGCATCCAAGCTGCCCTTTGTTCTGAAGCCCCCACCAAGCGCTCGACCCCACGAAATGAATTGCCTTCTCCTCAGAAGCCAATCCCGGGTTGGACCGATGGTAGCGATGCTTGGCGCGAATCAGTATACTCTTTCTCTCGTTCAGATTCCGTCCCAACCGTCGGTGTGGCAAGTAAAACTTCTTTTGCTGCTGCCTCAAGCAGAGGCGTCCATTGGACTTCCAGCGATCTTGCGACCTCTGCTTCATCGTCCTCATTCCCCGCACAGTCTCGAACATCACAACCTTTGGCCCGCTCAAGCCAATCATACACGGACGAACTCTATGCCAAATACTCGCTACCTCTATCCCGCCGTTCCGAGTCTCGGTCTGCTCTCTTCCCACCCACCGTCTCTTCTGCAACCTCCTCCATTCCTCCGTCTCCTACATCAACATCTTCTCGTCGTCGCCGAGAAACGCCTCTTGTCAAGGCTGGTGCCGAAGGCCGTCTGCTCGTACCCAATGTTACCATGCGGGCACACAGCGTATCTAGCCACAGCCTTTCCTCTACAAGCTTGTGCAGTCCACTCAGCCCCTACCCCAGTGAAATCAGCGAGGATAGCATGTGGAACGAACAACGCAGTACATCTGCCTCGACATCTTCCCGACCACAGGTGCAAGGTATGTATCGCATATTCTCTTTTCGATGCCATTGCTCATTACAAGTCCAGTCCGCTCGTGGTCGTATGACAACATCAAGACATACCCTGTTATGATGCCCCCTCCGAAGAAGGAGAAGCGCATTGAGACCCACATTGTTGATGGAAACCCCAAGCAGGTCGAAGTCGAAGTCGAAATTGTTCAGCCTCTAAAGCGCCTCTTTCTCTTTCACGGAAAGGAAAGCAGTCCCGAACGAAAGTGGTAGATGATGTCGGAAGTGCCTTTGCCATTGGAGCACCTTATACCCAGATCCATCTACGGAGCGATGACGATGGTTATACCGCCAATCCACGACACATACCCTGACTTATCATATCTCTCTTCCTCTCGCATTTCTCCCCAGCACTATGCACCCAGCACGTCTGCACGATATCATCCACACATAATGGCCTTTTCACCTCCCCTTATTGCGCCATATCTCCACCTTCGACTGGGCTACACCCACTCTCGCTGGTAAAAGTTCTGTCATCCCTGTGTGCCATACACCCTACGACTGTACTTGATAATATTTTCTTTTTCGTTTCACGCCTGTACATTTGTACCACTAGTTGCGCATTTACACTACGAGTTAGCATATGGAGCTTGGACTAATAGTCTTTCTATTTGGGGATCATTGGCGTCGAGTTTTGTTCGGATTGGTTGGTTGCATACTCGACTGGAGGGCTAATGATTGCGCTATTGCATTTAGTATTTCCTGTGTTTCTTATGATTTTATATTCTTGGCACTCTTTCACGACTTGCTATCGCATTGCATCGGTTTGTTGTAAGTAACACTGTACAACGTACATGTTTCAGGAATTAATGAATTCTCTTTTTTTTTTCCGATCGAATGAGGCTGTAGCCCGAGTAGTTGTCCACAGGCGACGAAGTTCGGCAAATTGAACTCGTATGCGGGTCTCCGTGTTCCGCTCGTTTCTAGATCCGTCCAGCCACTATTAAATACCTCACACAGCCTTACCCCATGCCCCACACCTTCCGTGTGCAGCGTGTCGGCGGAGGCCGCCATCTTTGTGCTGTCGCCGTGTCAGGTTGTACCGGACATGTCCACAGCATGTCCAAATTGTCATCTGATCGGCTAGACTCTGGTGGTTGCGTTCGCGCCTAATATCCACAGCGGTTGGTAAGCTTTGGCTTTGTGCCTGGACATTAATGGCCTGAGAGTGTGTTCGGAACCAATGGTTGTGTCAAGACCCAGGTCCATGCGCGCAAACGCCAGGCCCTTTTTCAGCCGGAATGACAAATGGCATGGCGTATTAGCGTGTCTGTCAAAGACGATTGTTCCTCGTGGCCAAAATGGCACAAGATTGCAGACCGATAGCCGCAGTTCCCCTTACTGGGCCACCAGGGTCCTTCCGAGATCGAGCCTCACAACTTGGGACCTCTCCGCGATCCGGTCGTAGCAAATACAATCTCGCGTGGACCCACATGCAAAACCAGAGGATTCCGCGTTGTGCACAGGTACCAATAATCATCTCCATCGTGCGGATACGGCACATACTCGCACCTCCTTCATTTATTTACGTCTGAAACCGTCTCCATGTCAATGAATCACGGATTTCATCGCCTTGCAACCACGGTGAGGCAGGCATCCTGGACAACCTTGGTTGCACGATCGCGGCCCGAACAGAAAAATCATATGTTCGTCGGGGATGTAGTTATTCGTGGTCCTTGACGTGATATCGGAACAGACCTCCCGACATACGTTGTAAGTTGCCTTCCGTGCCTTCCCTGTCCGGGGATTTAGGCGCCGAGCGAACTTTTTCCCAGTCGGGTGAACACGGTTTCCAGGCGTTGACAACGAGGGAAATTCATGTTGCTTTCGTCAAGTTAAAATCCGTGGGCACGCACTCTGATCAATAAGAGGAGCTCCTCACGGGAGTGAGAGGTTCTTCCGCTAGCGATCAATCATTAGGACCCGCGGATACAAACACACTCACATGTACGTGCTTGCTGCCTTCTCGTCCTTGCAAATGAAACCGGTGAACCTCGCAAATGAATTTCCCTTATCGGTGAACAACGAGTGTTTGGAGCCTCGCGATCCAACTGGTGGGCTTTTTGCGTTCTGCACCCATAATATTGGGCTGTGCGCGTGTGGGACGACCAAGCTGCCAGAATTCGCACGTCACTGCAAACTTGCTTACACGTGTCACAAGGGCACCTCTGGATGCGAAGAGATGCACCATTACCGCAAGTTCGGATATGCAACGTACGAGAACCTGACGAAAATCACGCAAGAGTTCCTCGAGTTGACACCACTGCGCCGTTAGAACGTACGAGCAACGCTGCGGTCCATCAGCACACCAAAGCTGCATTCTGATATACCCCTGGGATTGCCATGCGGAAGGCGGAAAGGGAATATATCTGGCCTGCGAAAGGTCCGGGATGTGGGGATGAAGACTGTCATGGTTGGATTGTTACAGGGTCAAAGGTATATAGGCACTAAGGAGAGATCTGGCGGGACAAGATCGCAGAACTCAGGACTCAGTTCACGGCAATCGCCGAAGTCCCGCCCTCAGAGTGGTGTGTTGTCATCGCAACGAGGGAAAAAAAAAAAAAGATCACAGTGATTGGCTGACTATTGTTACCACTATCGCGGTGCAAGTCCCACGCTTACGACGCGATGTTTGTGGGGAGTCTCGAGCAAGTCCTCGGGAGCTGACAGCAACGGTATGTCTTGTCGCAAGGACTGTAAATAAAAATGTCAAGAGTCCGGAACATGTGCTGATTCACCGCAACGTGCCCGACTTGAAAATAGCAAGGGTGCCGTGCCTATACTTATACATCGCAAGATATCATAAACTCACTCCCAACAACCGTGCCCGGGCCGATGAGTGCGGTACCGCTCCTGTTTTCACCCTTGCTCGCCAGTCTGTTGTCTCTTTATGTTTCTGAGAGACCGTGCAACCTGATCGCTGGTCGCCCTGCTTCTCCCTTTGAGTTTCAGTAGCGCAGTACGCTGCGAATCGGCTGCGACGTCAGACACATATCTCGGATTACCTCCAGTAAACATGTGTTATTCCGGAATCCCCTTGTTTCGTTTTTCTTTCCACAGTGATGATAATCTGGTTTGATCATCTCCCGCGCATAGAGCCCAGGTGAGATAGCCTTTAACCGATAACACAACTTCGCACAGTCGGACTATTTCTCTTTAGCCTTCCTGGCCTGAGATGCAGGTTTCATTGACGGCATTTTGCCTTGGGACCAGGTGGCGGATCAACGAAAAAGAGAGGTGATCATCCTGCAAAGGAGAACATGGCGCTACATTTCCACGAAATCGCGGCTGACCCACACATCATATATCATCCATCACATATCATTGAATCGCCCAGCCAATCGTATCGACATCGATAACCAATCTAGATGTTGATGACGAGTCGCTGCAAGACCCCATACCAGATTCGGATCAAGATCCGCACTCCGCCCAGCCGCTGGTATAAGTGATCGCCACGACTCCTTATCCTCCTCCACACCACCGTGTCTTGGTAATCGATTTCGCATACAATGGTGAGCTCCGCAATATATTATCTTCCAACACCCAATACTGCATCACAGGGCGTTAGCATCGAGACGATCACCTCTGGGGATGGCAAGAACTTCCCAAAACCTGGAGGTCCGTTCTTCCTTCGCTCCGCAGTCCCATACGGAATCGCGCTCATATCGCAACAGATAGCGTGAAGATTCATTACGTTGGGACACTGCTGAGTGGCAAAGTATTCGACTCGAGCAGGGAACGGTACGTCAGCGTCAAGCGCTGCCTGCCCTGTCGCTGATCTCCTCATCTGCCTTCAGCAGAGAACCTTTTGTGACTGATATTGGTGTTGGAAAGGTGATCAAAGGATGGGACGAAGGTAGTTGTTCATATTTTTTCCGGTTATACCGCCCTTCATCTTCTGATAGGTGTCCCCCAATTATCGCTCGGTCAGAAAGCAAAGTTGACCATCACCCCGGATTTTGTATGTAGCGATTGCCTGTCTCGGACCACTTGATTTCTGACGTGACTCAGGCTTATGGCGCACGGGGGTTCCCTCCAGTGATTCCTGAAAACGCTACTTTGGTATTTGAGGTGGAGCTACTGCAGATCAATAAACGGCCTTGAATACGACATGTATGATAGCTATTCTATTTTCGGGCGGTGTGCGACTGCATTGTGTTCTGTATCTCCCGCTAGCCGTGTGTCCACCCGTCGCTCAACGCTTGGAGTAAACTTCCTCTTACGTGGATCATGTATCGGGACGAAAGGCGTCCGATTCCGTCACCCGCACGATAGCTCAACTAGAATCTGAGAATGTCCTTTACAAACTTGCAAGTGATAGACATGCATCGAATCGACGAGCGACACCGCACCCAAAATATCCAAGCAAAAATGAACCAATCATGGCTACCCACTGACGACATATGGTGGCTGTTGATGGGAACAACAAACATTACGTAAAATTGACAATGAGACAGTTCTCTGAAAATCAAGATCTCTGTTTCTCACAGGGACTTCCCAACGAAGTTGAAACGAATGAAGATCGATGAGATGAGTCTAGGGACCGAGTATCCAGACGCCGAAAAAAAAAACGTTTCGCTGGCAAGACATAAAGTAGGTGGCGCCATATCACCGATCAGAAATTCGACAGTACCAAGACACTCATCACACAATAGTTGCATCGGATGACGACCTGTCGCAGCCAGTCGGGAATGCACGGGTATGCCCACTCGCCAACTGGCACCATCTGCCCCGCCCCGCAGTTGCTTTTTGCAGTATCTGGAAACTGCTCGTGTAAAACGAAAATTGATTTGCAAGCCTTGCCAACAGAGTCATGGCCAACGAAGTGTGGCGCGCATCTAGTAAGGCGAACGATTGGGCTATTTATGTGCATGCTGTTACGACTGAAAAGGTCAACTAATCACGGGTGTTGACTCAGACTGTTATCGATGTCGTCGGCATCGGGACCTCTTCCATGTCCTCATTATCCTCATCATCTTCATCGTGCGAACCGGGCGCTTCGCCTACGACGTGCTGCGTGCCCGAGTCAGACGCTGTGACAATCTTCTGGCATATCTCTAGACTGTGTGAAAGTTCGGTCTCGCTTACATCTGCGATCTCCGCCAGCTGTGCGGCCAGAAGCGCAAGTTGCGCCTGTAAAGCTGCCCTTTGCTCCGCATTGGGTTCTGTCTGTCTCCCCGTCCTCTCGAGGCAAGAGCCAGCTGATTCTTCGGGAGTTACAGTGACCGATGTTGACAATATCTTATCAGGCCTATCGGCAAAGGCTGGCTGATTGATCGCGGTAACCGATGTCGAGGGGTCCCCTGCCCTGTCCTCGCTAGAAATTTGAAAAAGTTGTTCAAAGTTGATGGCTTTTAAAATATTCTGTGCCGCTTCCCAAGCATCGCTTCCCTCCCCAGTCTCCTGATCAACAGTATCGGGTGCCCGTTTCCGAGATGCTGTTGTCGAGCCATCCCGCACGGTCGATGGATGAGCAGGTCCTGAGCCTTGATATGTATAGCAGGATGGATATCCTGGGGGTTGCCCAGGAGGGGGAGGTCGAGCTTGCAGGGTGGTAGCTCCGTGGAGAGCGAGAGGCACATGTGTAAACGGCGACGGTGGCTGTGGACCAGGATACGCAGGTGGCATAACTGTCTGCGGGCGACGCGTCGTTCGTCTGGAAGTCTACGATCAAGATGAATTAAGTAGGCTACTCGGAAAAACAGCTTGCGCGCATACATTACCGCCCTCCCAGTTTTCGTTTAGTCGATACTTGCCGTTAGTTCCCTTTTCCAGACGACCTCTCCTGAAGGCCTTTTGCAAGGCTTGGCTAGCTGAGGGACGGAAATTTGTTTGTAGAGGATAATGCATTGCCATCCAGCTGAATAGACTTTTTGGCGCGCATCCCTCTGGGTCATCTGAGTCTAGAAGAGCTTCGACAATCATTTCTTCATAGCTTGGTATATCATCGAGATTGGTGAGTAGGGGGGGTGGTTCCGAAACAGGATGGGGCGGATGAGCTAGTGGTGAATTGGTGAACAGTGGTGGATGATGACCTGTGGCCGGATTGACAGGGTACAGTGGAGAGGGTTGAGGATACGAAGGGTAAGGATGTGGGTAGCCAAATGGTGCATGAGGAGAGGAATAATAAGACGCATGCGGGTAGGGGGGATGGTAGTACGGCTGATGGGGATAGTGTGGACCTGGTGTTGTAGGAGGGATTTGTGATTGTGAGACGGGGTGTGTGGTCGTGGGGGACACGGTTGATGTAGGCGTCGACTGCTGAGATGAACTCGATTGGGGTTGGGGTGTCTTTTCTCCCGATGGAGTATCGAGATGAGGCGAAGAGATTTTCGAAGGCGTGTCTGACTCTGGAGACGTCAGAGTCTGGGCCTTTTGGGCCAATATAGAGGCAATGGCAGCACGGATATCGTATGGCCATACCGAACTCTTCACGTGGAGAGGGGCGTGAGCTTCAAAAGTGAGACAGATATCAATGATCTGCTGAGGAGGTAACAGTCCTAGGTACTGCCTTTTGATGGCGTATATTTCGCCTTCTACGACATGAATAAGGTTAGATCGTGCTGAAGCGTATGAATGCCTACCAGATAATGGCTGGTAGCCGTTTGGTGGAGGAGGTGGAAATGTCGGCGATGCAGTCTGCATCGTTCCGGTAAAACTGCATAGTTTTTGATGTCAAAGTTTATGTACAAACCACTTGGTAAATCGACACGACAACGGGTTACTACTCTACTTTTATCCTTTACACGGCGTCGAAAGCTACCAAAACTCATTTTTGTAAAGTTGAGCTGTCCGCTGGAGGTGAGGCCTGTTCTTTGGTTCCTCGAACAAGCGCAGCTTCTTCAGGGGAGAGAGAGAGAACCGATTCCTTATACTTTGATGCCCATCTGCGCAGCTAAAACGGGTATGTATTGGCTGGCAAAAACTGGGCCGAACAAGCAACTCACGGGCATGAAAATATGTTCTCGCTCGCCCCAGTCGGCGAGGAAAGCACAGTACAAGAGCGTGACTAAAAAAAAGAAAGATGAGTGCCATGGACATGTGGAAGACGGGCTCGGGACGGCCTCACGAGGTATTGCAGTGTATGTTAGAAAGCGGGAGCCCGTGTATACCCAAGGTGGTCGAAAGTCGCCGTCGTCTTCTGTTTCAAGGGGTCGTTGTTTCTGTCGAGTTTCTGTGGATGAATGCCTGGCTTTGGTGACGCCCTGCACCGCCAGATTGAAGTGCCTTGCGCGGTACATGAGATGGGTTGAAGTAGTGATATAAATGATTTATCTTGGTCCGGGACGTCGCGCGTTCCGGCCGGCGCATTGAGTCCGACTCACCTGACCATCTTCAAGTTTTTTGTTTTATAATTGCAGAGTCCATGGGAACTATCTATCACTTGATCTCATCGAAACACCACTGGCATGTCCTCCTTGAACACCCCTGGATACACTTTCCGAGCGGCCAGCGGCGGCGGTGCCGCAGCTTCAGCTGACACGGAACCCCTCTCTTACCTGTACCCTCATCACTCACCGAACGTCGCTGCATCTCTGATCGCAACAGCTGAAGCTCTTGTGAATCCACGTGGCAAGGGCATCTACGCCACAGATGAGACTATCGAAGGCATCGAGGCCAGGCTCCTGGCTGCCGAGGGCGTCGACGCAAAGTCCAAGGTTTTCACTGACTCTCAGAGTCGCGATCGTAGACGACGTTGGAGGGAGTGTCTCTACGAATCTCTTCCGACCGGTATGTAATTCCTACCGTACCTTTTGGCCGTGCCTAATATCACATATCCAGACTACATTTCGGGCGTTATTTTGTACCACGAGACGCTTATAGATTTTCAGCTAGCTCCCGTTTTGACGAACAGAGGCATTATCCCCGGAGTGCGTGCTGATACTGATGCACATCCGCTGCCCATCTCCCCATTGGAGCCTGCTACTCAAGGTCTTGACGACCTTCTACCCAGGCTACAAGCCGCTTACAACGCTGGAGCGCGTTTCAGCAAGTGGCGGGCCCCGATCCTCTGCAATTCATCCACTCTCCCCACTCAAGCTGCCCTTGAAGCTCAAGCTGAGAATTTGGCACGCTTCGCCGCAACCAGTCAGCAGGCCGGTCTAGTTCCCATAGTTGAACCCGACATCGATTTTTCCGAGGATGCGGATCTCAAAAAAAGCGTAGAGGTCCACGTCAAGATCATCACTTTGATTTATGCTCGCTGCGCTGCATACGGCGTTTTACTCGAGGGTACGTCTACTCGGCGGTCGATTGTTAAGTCACAGAAGTTTATATCACAAATGTCAGGCTCATTGATCAAACCATCATTCCCACAACCGGGGATCAAGCATCCTTCTCGTTCTACCACGTCAATCGAAACAATCGGCCTTGCGACGGCCACGGCACTTGCCCGTTCTGTGCCCGTATCAGTCGCAGGAGTTGTTTTTCTTTCCGGTAAGTACTCCCGCTCCAGGCTAGGTACCGTGCCTCAAGCCGTACTAGGGGGTCTATCGGACTCCGATGCTGTCAAGTACCTCAATGCTGTGAATGCGGTTGTGAACAACCCTCCCGTCGGCTCATCACGCGCTCTGGCTCGACTTCCTAACCTTACCTTCTCCTTTGGCCGCGGTTTGCAAGGAGAGGCCATGAAGAAGTGGGTCACAGGCGATGAGCGGGCAGCCAAACAAGCATTTGAGGATAGAGCAAAGGCATGCTGGTTGGCTGCACGGGGAGAAGCTTGAAACCGACTGATGTCAATATTCGTTGTTGTTGCGACAAGATAGAATTGAAATTCTGACATTCAAACCTGGCTATCATTGTGTTTCACGGCCGTGACAAACCCCACCGGTGAACTGGTTCCACCGTTGATTTTAACTCGCTCACAACTAAATTATTTGTGATCTTTGCTTATTTAAATCCGCGTTCTAGGAGGCCGATGAACCCTTTGGAAGATCAAGGCGGATGCTAGTTGTAACAAGTTGGTGGCCAATGGCCATATAGCCGTGCTCTGCCCCTTTCTCTGTTCCTAATCACGAGGACTTTCATCACCGCTCTGTGAGTAGTCCATGTGCATGCCGGGTCTAGCTCACTCTCAGCTGCCAAGATTAGCAACTGTTCCCGATACTTTCTATACGCAAAGGTGTGATTCCCCGCGATCGCCACGGCAGTCCTGTGTCCATTTGCAAATAGACACTGGTACGGAAGCAGGCTTCTTGAGTAATACCCACTAACACCGTCGTTATGTTATCTTCAGTTACAACATATGAATCATCAAATTGGATGAAGCTACAGTGCCAACCCTACACGATCGCCGATGACACAACTCTCCCGTAAGGGACACACTGGAATATCAGGTTCTCCGTCGTAACCGCGGGGGCATGTACTTTGGTATACTTATTTGAGCCCATCCAAATTTAACGTGTGCCAGATCGGCAGAAAATATGTTCCGGCGTGTTTCACACTTTGTTTGGCAAGTCGATGTTTGCGTCTTCGAAGAGATTTCGTGTAATGTGCACTTGAGGCGGAGAAGAGCGAGGGACGTCTGTGGTGAGCTATGTGAGTTTTGCTGGTAAAAGCATGCCACTGGCGCCCGGATCACTGAGGCTTGTCGCTCGGGCCGCAGCGTGCGAAAAGGAGAACGTTCGTAGGGCGGTCGTCGAGCAAGAGTTCCAAGTTGTCTGGCCTGTAAAAGTCACGTCCTACTCTGGCGGTCACGAACTGGACTTGGCTGGAAACGCCATGTCAAGTTGGCGTTGGTGCCACACTCGAGCTTGATGTACAGGAACCTTGGTTGGAATGACAGAGAAACCTGAAGCTCTCACCGTCGGTTAAGCGGCGTTTATATTAGGCGGGCGTTGATCCCAGCAAGTTACATCTGATCGGAACAACAAACGACTGTTATGAGCGCTGGTATGATGAAGGGAAGAACTTGAAAGAATCGAGCTGGCGGTCACAATACGACCATGCGTACCCCCGAGACTTTCAGGGAGTAAAAGTTGATGAAATGAAGTAGTAGGTGAAGTCACATCTAGCGCACATCCACCAAGCACTGGAACAGTACCCACGCAGACACATGGCAATGTGCTGGCAAAACCAAAATATTTACTACTCCAGAGAACAAGTTACGTTCCCGGGTATCTTGTGGTGTATTCTTCGTGTGATACTATACGACATGCATTGCGCTAAGAACCTAACGCCGGTGATCCCGCGAATGTTGAGTTCTCACTCAGGGTGACAGCCTTTCGATCTTCCAATGAGATTCCTTGTCAGAAGAACCGCTAGTGCGGAGGTATCGAACTCGATCGTGCAGACGGGATGGTTTTCCAAGCCAAAACTCCATTTCGCTAACAGAAGTCAGCACCAGATATGTTCAGCAAAGTGTCATACCGGTACCTTGGAAGAACCCTCCAGCCACCCCAAAAATCAGGGAAGGGAATTTCCTCCTCCGCGCCCTCGTCAACCCCGTACAGTTTATGAAGTCTCTCGAGTCTTTGCTGGAGTTCATTCTCCCCGATGACGGCGCTTTGCTTGCTCGCCAATGCGCCAAGCCGACTGCCGATCGGGCGGCTATGAAAATACTCCTCGCTCTCTTCTTTGGTTAATCTCTCTACTCTGCCGACGATCCTGACCTGCCTTGATATTTCTCTCCAGAAGAAGAGCAAGGCAGCGTTGGGATTTTCAATGAGCTCTTGGGACTTGCGCGAGGTATAGTTGGTGTAAAAGACGAAGCCTCGCTTGTCGAGTTGTTTGAAGAGGACCATGCGCGAGGAAGGTATACCGGATGGGGTGGCGGTGGACAAGGACATTGCGTCTGGTTCGCGAACACCGGCATTGCGAGCTTCATTGAACCAGATGTGGAACTGATCAAGGGGTGATGGGGAAAGGTTTTGCGGAGAGATGTGTTCCGGGGTGTTATACTGTAAGTGGGAACGAACTTGGATGGTGTCTTGCGTCTCCGCGACGTCTATGGTGGCCATGTCGACAGAAGAGGATGAGAGATCACGCCTGGTAAGAAGATGGGATGACGATTGCGATAACGATCTATTCGGGATCCGTCTGGCCGTGTTCCGCAATATCATGGTAATGATTCAGTCCAAACATGCTTGATAATCTACTAAGACCGAGTTCACGATTCCGGGGCTTCCGGGGAGTGTAACTTAATGGAGGATACGCCTCTGGACGTACACCGACATTGCGTTACAGAGCCATCAAGCATCTATCCAGCTCTTGAAAACGAGGTGTCAGGCACTGAGCTAGATGATAAATTGGCGGCTTTCTAGAAATGGATGACACCAAGGATCTGTCGTTGGTCAGGCACAGACACCAGCTAGCTCAACACCTTGGATAATAGGCCCCGGCTTTCAACAGAAAGCCAAGGTGGAAAAGCCACTTTCTCCGCTCTCGCACCTCACGGGCCTGTGCAGAATAAAAAAAGTCGCCAATTGATCGATACTTGCCGAAATGAAGGAGCGACTGGAAGCGCTCGTTGATAATAACCGCAGTTGGTAAAATTCGTCACGACAGCTCATCTTCCGACCAAAAGGAGCGTCGCGTCAGGCTATTTTAAACCCTACCAAGCAGTGGTGTTCGACGGTCACGAGTGGGACAGTCATTTCACGCGTAGGAGGGTGAAATAATCCAAGGAGCGGCCTGGCAAGACAAGAGATGGCCAAATACAATAACGAGGTCGTGATCGAGATGAGTAATTCGTTACCAGCCTGTGAGGTACATGGGCGTCTGAGTGAGCGTAAATGGATTTATTTTGCCAAACTGGTTGCTGTTGGATCGGGGCAAAGGCAGGTAGAGCGGAGAAGTATTTAAGGTTTGTATGTACTTGCTGCGATAGGAAGCGGATAAGGACGACCGGCGCCCTGGAAGTTTGTGGACCACGTCTCGAACGCCCGCCGTCGTGCAGCGTTGGAGCGACGACGACCTCGAGGTGCCCATAACGTCGGCATCTCCTCGGCATAGCGCTCGGGACTTGAAAGCGGTGATCGAAAATTCCTATGTGGCAACGCTCGGCACGTGGTTTGGTTGTATCACGTCACTGACGGCACGAGCCGAAGAGCGATCTTAGATCAACTCGCCAGCTGGTGTGATCGAGGGTGTCTTGATTTCGTACTTTTAGTCTCCACTCTCCTCCTTCCGTCCGCAATCTCTCCCCTTCCCCTCCCTCCCCCGCATCC
This sequence comes from Boletales sp. KT-2023a, assembly GCA_038090395.1. Lineage (NCBI taxonomy): Eukaryota > Fungi > Basidiomycota > Agaricomycetes > Boletales > Boletales sp. KT-2023a. The sequence continues at coordinate 67,792 of JBBPMP010000019.1, forward strand.
TCTCTCTTTGAATGCATTCCATTTCTGACCTCACCACTTTTTGTAGGAAAACTTCCGGAGATGTTCCCGCAAAGCTCATCGTAAGCACTGCCTCCCAGCCACCCACTTCCCCCATTCAAACCCCTCCGCAGGGTGCATCCACCACCGTCGTCGGATCCAAAGTATATTTATTTGTGAGTCAAACATACGCCCCGTTCCTCGCCTCCGTTTTCATTTTCCTACAGGGTGGTCGTCTGATCACCGAACGACGTATGGTTTCTGACCTCTATGTTTTCGATCTCGAGACGTTCGTATGGGAGAAGATTGCTCCCTTTGCGGAGGACGACGTACCAGAACCCCGTTATTTTCACAGCGCGGATTCATGCAAGTCCCTTGCTTCTTCTACTTTTCTTTGCCTCACTTTTCATTCTCAGGGAATAACCAACTCATTATTTTTGGTGGAATGGGGAGCACTCCCAACACTTCTAACACAGAAGACCTTTGTGTCCTGAACGACATTCGTTTTCTTGATCTCTCGACGAGGCGCTGGCTCCCCGCATCGTCTACACATGGTGTGTCCGCAGATGCAGCTGCGGATGCACTTGTTCCCAAGCCTCGATATGCCCATCTCTCTTCTGTGACGGCAGACAGGCTCTTCATTATTGGCGGCCAAGATCTTTCAAACGTGTGGTTGGATGACGTATATGTATACGATCTCTTGGGAAAAGCTTGGGTGCAAAGAAGGAATTTCCCTCATCATTGTGGGACCTATCGCAGTGTGGCCGTATCCGCCAATCTACGCGTTCGCCTACCTGAAGAAGAACTGCGCACCACCGACAATACTACCCTCCTAGGCTCTCCTGGGTCTCGTTTCCGTGCAGACAATCCTTCACCCTCTCAAGAGTTCACGCCCACCGAGTCTCTCATTCATCTTCCATATTCCGCATCACCGACAGACGACTATCCAAACGATATTTATCTTTACAGCAACTACAATGTACGCTCCTTGTTTATCATTGTGGTCCTTGCTAACCAAATCTTTCAAGTTCACCGATGTTCAGCGTGAACTCGAAGTGTTCTCTCCCTTACCCGACACAGACTTTACGATTACCGATCGTTCTACGGCAATGACCGGAGCCTCTTTCCCCCCAGGCCTCAGATTTCCGTCGGGCGCGATTTTGGGTACCCACCTCATCATTGCCGGCACCTATCTCGCTCACACTTACCAATCTTACTCAATTTGGGCCCTCGACCTTCTTACGATGACCTGGTCACGCATCGACCCAGGAAATGCAGTTGCTTCTGGATCGTGGTTCCGGGCCTGTCTCTGGGCAGAGGCCAACAAATTCGTCATTTTCGGGAACCGCAACGGAAACTTGGTGGAAGACTACAATCGTCGACTACTCAGCTGGGATCACGTCGCAGTAATCGATCTGGAATCGTTTGGCATTTATCAATCCCCTTCACTCCAGCTTGATATTCCCATGCAAGAGTTTGGTCTGTCCGCACTGGAAGAAGGCGTCTTGGCGGATTTTGAGATTGTATGTGATGATGGACGCAAGATCAGTGTCTCGAGAACGATTCTGGAGGATAGGTGGTCATGGTTCAAGGACCAACGGGTTAGATTCCTCGAGCGTGCCCGTCAAGCGGCCGAAATTTTACCATCTTCCTCAATGGACGTCGGCCTTCCGGATCTTCCTGGAGCGCCAGACTCATCAGAACCTCGGCCAGACCCACGGCTGACACCGCGCGCTTTCCATCTCTCGGAACCGTACCCCATCACACTGGCGCTATTGCAATACTTTTACTCGCTCGCACTTATTACTCCACTTCAACATGCTCCCGCGGTTTTAAGTCAATTATTGATCCTTTCTAATACATATCAAATCGCACACCTGGAAGCTTTAGTGAAGCATGCAATGCACCGTGCCCTATCTAATTCGACTTCGGTGGGAGTTTACGAAGTAGCAACTCTGTGTAGTTGTCGAAGCCTGCAAATACGGTACGCTTATTTTTTTTTTAGTACGAGATTTGAACATCATGTCATTTTAACGTCTTTCTAGGGCACTAAAGACTGTTATGGTAAGTTTTTCACCTCGGGTAATGATGCCTGCAACTCACGTTGTCCTGCAACCGACAGTCATATAGCCAGAAAAGGACAGGGCGTTCACGCGCAGATAGCAGGGGTGGTAGCGGAGGTGGAGGGGGTGGTAATCGCAATCCTGACCCCGGCGATAGTGACCACCAAGGACGGGGATCAGATGAGACTTTAGGATCTTCAACTCGAGCCAGGGGCGCCACCGATGCCAGTCTGCCAGCCATCGATCCGAGCAATGGGGCCGGCAGAGGCCATGTCGCAAAAAACAGTAAGTAGGGTGCACGCCTATTTCAAGCCGTGGGTAGAACGGTAGAATTCTGATGCGGCGATTGTGCATGATATAGCCATTCTCACTCAAGATGGGCATGTTTCGGCTGCCGCGTTATTTCCAGGCTCTCAAATAAATGAGTATTCGCATAAAGCGACTCTTTCAGAGAGCACCTTGACGCCACCACGGTTCCGGACGATGTCGCACCATAGCAGGACGTTCAGCATCGTCTCTGCGTATACAGACTTCGAGCTCTGTGCCGTTGCAGAACTGCTCTCCCCGGCTGTCGTCCATACACCAAGCTTTGCTGAAGAACAAGAGACTTCGGGGGTTGCCTTGAACGATGATTTCGACGATTACTTGGATGCGAGCATCGAGCCCCAGGAACAATGTCAAGAGAAGAATTCTGTTCCTCCTTACCTTCTCTTGGAATGCGAGGAACCACTCTCACCTCTCCATCCCTCCTTTTCTCCTGTTAGCGGCACCTTCACTCCCTCGGATTCAGAAGACGACTCCTCTCAGCCACCTACTCCTTTCCATACCACCTTCCTTACTTATGATGTCCCGCGTCGCGGCCGGGTACGTACACAGTCCAGTGCCGATGTAAGCGCAAGCGACTCCGACACTCCATCCCTTTCCTCTTCAATTTCGGCTAGTTCATCCCATTCACAATCCTATTCTCGTCCAAGAAGTCCAGATACTTTGAAAACCCCTCTCGACCACATCACGCCGTCGTATACCCTCGCCATCTACGAGAATTCTGGCGGACATCTAGCGCCTGTCAGTCGGCGCATGTCACAAAACTCCGGAAGCATCATCTTTGCGCCAGTCGATCCTCTGGTTCAAGATGCACCTGTACAGCCTCTGCGGACGACCGAGACTCGGTCAAAGAGTCGGAATGACCTTCGTGTCAATGTGCCGCCACTTTCCATGCCGTTCCCCATCCTAGCCGACTCGCCATCGTCCATCGCCGAGTCCGGCTCACCGATGCTTGCGAACCGGTCAGCGGTACCCGTTCCACGTTCCGGTTTAGGAGGAAAGCTCTCTTTAACGCGCATTATTTCTCCTGTGTCCAAAGTCTCTAGACACTCAGAATCGGGATCGGAACCATCGTCGACATCACCGACTGTGAACAAATTTTCGAGAAGGGAGGATGTGAAAGAAGAAAGAACAAGGAAAGCTGAAGCGAAGAAGATGAAGAAGGCTGAACAAAAAGCCAGGCTAGAACGCCTGGCTGAGGAACTCAAGGAACGACAGCGGCGCAAGGCTCTCGCTCCAGAAAAGGGTTCTGTACACTCGAATCGATCTGGCGGCCGCGGCCGTCACTGGGACTCTGAAATCGCCATGTACGAAGGACTTGGTCACGCAATGTAAGGAGCTTGTGCTTGCTTTTACTCTCTCTTCCTTTCTGTTGTGTTGCATTGTTCGATCTACGTCATTCGTTCTTAGATATTTTTCTGCGTAAATATACCATTCCTCTGACATGTTTTGACATTTGTTCAAGAGTACTTATCATTAATGTAGAACTTACATGTATCATGCTAGCTATATATTGGCCTGGATAGTTTGCCAACCGTACAATGTCGTGTGAGTAGGTGGTGGAAAGAAGAAAAAATGGAAGAATGCAGTGTCACTTTTAAATGTCCCTATTGCATTGGCGCATTCGATCTATCGACACCCACTTCAAGAGACTCATCCGCTTCCCCGCGAGATGAAATTTGGACCGCCTCCCCAGTGTTACGGAGATCAGTTACTGGACCAGGTTCGTTGTGGTGCCCCCCTGTGTCACGAGCTATCTCTCTTGTTAACAGATCAGCTGCTGGATCAGAACCCTGCGCCAATCTAATTACTGAAGTTGACACCATGTGGTTGTCTGTACGACAAACTCGTCAGATTATTCAAGCAATGATGTCACAACGAGCGACAACCCACACTCTTTGGCATGGGCTACAACCGTGTTTTCTCACGTCAGATGCCACCGAGTCTACATGTCGCGAGACGTAACGCACCAAGATCTTTCTGTCGACTGCACGAGCCACCCTGCTCGCAATCCGGACGATTAGCGATTCCCGCATCCAAACGACCCTTTTGACGTTCGCGAATCCACCATTCCCTCAGGCCCCATAGTAATACTTCGGTTGCGCAGTGTCTGCAAATGCGGGTTCTCGGCGCATCGGGATTATCATCCGTCCCCGCTGCAACACTGTGCATGTCTACGAAGAGATCTGATTCGATCAATTGTCGGAACCCGTTGGGCTGTGACTGTAGGTGTTGTACTATCTGTACGCCAAAAATCAATCTCTTGAGAATCCTTAAGGGCAAGGTTTATCGACTCACGTCACGATATATTTGCTTTGGGGTGATTTGTCCATTGGTCAGGTAATCTAGCATGATTTCAACTTCAACGGTGTTGTTTTCAAAACATTCATAGACCTCGGAGGATTGAATGAGATCACCGATATCGCTCATGTTGTGAGGATGCTGGGAAATTAAAGGGGAAGCAGTACATCTACCCTGGATGTTGATCCCACAAAAAGACACTTGGCAAAAGTCACATTTTGTTGTAACGGGGGCCCCAAGTGCGAGCAACATTTCACTGACAGAAAATCAGCGATGCCAGAAGAATAAGATGCAGGGAATTTCGCACCAGTTTCCACAATATGCATGTCCTGGTGGTGCACCATCGTCAAGATGCCAAGCTTGTTCAGGGTCGGCCGAAAAGTCTACGATTGGTTGTGGACATCTCCATCCATATGGGTTATCCGGCGCACAATGAGGGCAGGGACGGGCGTAATCCGAATTCTGGTTGAGATTAGGTTCTGGAGACGCTTCTCGGGGAGTCGGAATCTATAGAATGACTTGAAACACGACCGTACGCATATGAACCGCCATACGTACCCGCATCGATGCACCGGCTTTGTAAATTTCATCCGCCTGCATTCGTTCCCGTTCTGCCCGTGTCCTCGAGGGTTCAGCGCGCAGCAGCACATCGACGATTGTCTGAAGGGGGCGTGATGGTGTGACGAAACTCGAGACGCCCCTACAGGCAGGACAATTGGTGCCACCGTTCTGTAGATCGACCCAAGTTAGTGTCAGTGTCGCTCCAATAGATCATCCGCAAGTAAAGGTGACACGACGACAGGCCAAGGAAACCAAGTTGACTGTGATAATGCATTTCGTGGCACGGGAGGCCAGTGGTGTGACGGTAGCTCACCTTGATCCAGAGTACACAACAGCTGCAACCTTGTTAGCGTCCAATTACCAGTGGATACGTTGACAAAGAATACCTTCCACAAAAGAAATGTTGACAGGGAGACACGACGACCGGTCGGTAGACGAGTTCGGCGCAGCAACCGCATTGAAGTTCCTGGGTAAGATCCTCGACAAGAGCATCATATTTCGAGGTAGATGCCATGGATAACTGGGCGACCTGTTCTGGAGGGTCTCCCTTAAACCTCTTCCTCGTGATCTCGTCGTCGACAGCGTCGGAGGGGGAGAGTGGCCGCTTGAGAGAGGAGGTTGTGGGCTGGTCGCTGGGAGGAGGTCTTGCGTGTTGAGGTTGGAGGTCTTCCATGGGATGCGAGAGAGTTATCATGCAAGTCAAGGTCTGAATGTAAAGTCAGTCAATTCAGGTTTACTACTTAAGTACGTCCGTGACTCTACTAGCAGCCACATCTTTCCCTATTTGGGTGATAAAAAAATGTCGCTAATGACAGAACGATAATACAAAACACGGTCCATCTATCCATCTTAAAAGGGACTCGGTAGTGGGGGTAGTCGGCCTACTCTCCTGCAAGCGGAAGCGAGCTCCTCGCGAATTTTCTGTGATCGCCGTCTTTGCTCTACCATGCCAGCTCAGCACCCACTACTCAGCAACGATCGTAGCTCTTACCAGCGCACGGCCATAAACCACTCAGGTAGTCGATCGGTTTAAAAAGAGCGGTGCCCACATCAAGAGCAAGAGTCAGAGAATTGTCGCATTCCCAAAGCGACAATGCCCTATTCCGGCCGCAGATCAGCGATGTCAAGTCTACCTTCTTAGCATCACGCTACCTGCTGATCTGGCTCATGAACCAAAATACAAAGAAGGGCCGGTGCACCAACATCTGCGAGGAGAGCCCTGTCACCGCTCCCAGTGATTGGACAACACGCTGGGCGACGTTGGCCTGGTGAGTGACTCAAAACAACATATCAGTACATGAAGCTCCAGACAAGAACAACATACGCCACTCTACTGCTTTCATATGAAAAAGATGTTTGATGTCACTGGGCACTGTTGAGCTGCATTTCCGACAGACAAATTAAGGAAAACGCTCACCCAACAGCAAGTGGCATATATCGATGGAATTCATGTGCCACGATGAACCGTACGCTGCAACATATCCAATTGAATCTATCACTGGGAACGACTCGTCACCTACTTAAATAAATACTCTCGCCCCTGAAATAGAGTGGTTCTCTCCAAGTCACATCCATGTGAGTCGAGCGCCTTCTCAAGTGCATCTGCTTCGAGCCATGCGTCCAGCGCAAAACGCGCCATGTCGGCATCCGATATGCTAGCGTCATTTCGTATCCTCAAACAACTGTGCCACAGAAGTATGGTCCTATAATTGAGTGACCAGATGGTATCTTTTCCAGAATGATTTTCAGGAGAGCGGATGGTCTCTCCGGGAAATAATAGCATAATCTTCAGTGTTTATAGGTTAGTGTATCCACAAGGTGGAGAAAAAACACATACATTAGCGGGTTCTATTATGAAAAGCTCAGAGAATACTTGATTTGTTGATGTGGTATATGATGTGTGGCCGGCGGTGAGTAGCAACGTGCTCCAACAAAGTCTGCGACAAGTTTCCTTCCGAATTTCGCCTTCTGACCAAGAATCATCCCACGCCGGAGAAGATAGCCAGAGGGGTGTGTACTCGTGGGCTGACGCCGACCGTTGTCCGAGCGACCGTGAGGTGCAAGAGCAAACTTGCCACGTATACGGTGTGTGTGCGTTATCCGCTTCAATAGCGATTGATGTATTATCGGTGGCCAGAGATCGAGAAGCAGACATAATGGAAGGCACAGAACGTGGATGAAACCTTACAGAGGCCGGATTTTCCATGTCGATAAAGGTGAGGGAAAGCGTCCTGATGATTGTGTCGAGCATAACTAGGCCAGATGAGCACCGTTCGCTGGTGTGATGAGGATGGGCACAGACTTCAAACAGGGCCAAGAGCTATCGGGGGGGTTAGATGGTGACAGAATAACAGGGCTCACTTACCCAAGCTGCTTGTGCTAGTTCTTCGTTGATCCAGCGAGCATTCAAACTGGCCTCGAAGGCGCCTTGGGCGACATCCCGCAGAAACATGGCTTTCTGGCGACCTTCTCTTCCAAACGCGGCGTCCGAAGACTGGAAAAAGATGGAGATTGCAAGCGCAGCGAGTACGAAGCTTGGTTGCATGCGAAGCCGGCTTTCCGGGTCGAAATAAATGGAAAGAAAACGAGGGACATTAATGAAAGAAAACCAATAGTTTGAGTAGCGGAAAAGGAAGCGCAGGTCACTAGTGATCTGGTTTGCTGCTTGTTGGCGTTTAGATAAGGCTGTGGATGAAACTGGAAAAGGAGAGGAATACATGGCAAGGAGGTGATCCCACCAGGTCTGACGAGTAAACTGGATGGAAGGCTCTGAGATAATACTTAAAGAATTCTCGGAGGTGTCAGTGTCATGATCCTCATACCGAGAAGCAAGTGTAGGTGTGTGGACGGAGTTGACCGGGGGTCGGGGGTCGGGGTAGAGATAGGAATAGGATGGCGAGTTCGTTATAGCTGGTGGGCCCTTTGGTTATAATTGAGAGAACGCCAACGACAGTTAAGTGATCAAGTTAATACCTGACTGCTTGTCATCGTGGATGCCTCGACGGGGAGTGCCGAGGATAGATCAGGCATGAGTGGACCGGAGGCGACGAAAGCTTGACGCAAGGGTGGTGTGGAAGCAGTATCTACTGGGGTGGAGTGAAGTGGGGGTATACTGGCTAATTGTGGATCGAGAACGACAGGCTCGGATTCAGAGTCGTGTGCCTTACGACGGCGACGACGACGCAAAGCGACTGTGTCTGCATCGCACTCCGTACGAGCCTCGCGCGCCATGCGCTGGCGTGCACCGGGAGTCTTGTCCGGACCTCTGCGCTTTGGTGCGTCGTCGTAGACACAGGGGTCGGCTGACTGGGCACGACGGATGCAGTTGTGGCAGGATGGCCTTGCGCCATCGCAACGTATTTTGCGAGTCCGGCTGGGAGATGAAGTGAGGAAGAGAAGGAAAAGGAAGTCGAGCCGGAAACTGTACCATTGCACGCAAGCGACGTACACACGTGCGCGGGGTTTCCCCTGTGTGGTGAGGGGCTGGTCAGGTGCGAGTTCGATACGTGGCTTTTCTTTGCGCCTTTTGTTACTGCCAGAAGGTGAGTTGGGGCTTCGTTGTACGGGCTGATCAAGGCACGAGGAAATGCGGGGAAAGGACATGCTTCAAGGGGATGAGATGGGTCGGGACTTCGGGACTTCGCTGATGGATTTGAGGGGATCCGGTGGGAACGCCATGGCTAACATTGCGATCAACAACGGCGGCGGCGGCGGCGACGCTGATCCAGGTCGGATGTCCTTTTCCTTTACCTCCTGATCACTTCCCCGTTGTAGGTACATAAATTCCATCCATATCTGGACCCATGTCCTCCGAGTCATGCATCCTCCTGCTCGCTCTTATTTTTGCGGCCCAAATGACCGCTGTACCCTTCCATGTCCCCCGCACTCCATCCTCGTCTGTGACCGCCCTCACTTCCGCTCAGCTCTCGGACCTCGCCCCTTATACCCAGTTTGCAAGGGCTGCATACTGTCCTCCTGCCGCCGTGCAGGACTGGTCGTGTGGTCGTGTATTTTTTGCCCTTGGAATAACACTCATCTCACACCATTCAAGAGGCGTGTCGAGCTGTCCTAGACTTTTTTGTCTCTCTGACTGGTGGTGACGGAGACGGAATCCAATATTGTAACAGAAATACATTCCTTTTCGCCATATTCTTCTCTTACGATCCTCTTTTGAGATTATGTCGGCTATTGGTTTTCTTCCAACTCGGTCGTCGCTCATCAAGGAACGGACCCCTTCCAACTGTAACTATTTATTTCCATTGGGTTACGTTCGTTCACTCTCGTATAGCCTCGCCGACCTTACCGATCTCAAAATTGTCATCAAAAATCTCGATCCGATCCTCTTTCCTGACGTAGATGGCGATGTTCAAGTCCACAGTGATTTTGCTAATGAACATGCCAAGACTGCTCCGATCATTCTCGACCAGGTCATGATGTTTGTTGACTGGTTCGGCGCGACGTCTGTCGCGCTTATACGCATTCTTCCCCTGAAACGTTTTGTACTGATTTTTTCCATGGTTGGCCATTCTCCCGGGGGAGCGCTTGCAGAACTTGATTGCATGTTCATGGCCGTCAACTTGCCACCCGACATCACTATTAAAGGTGCCACCTATGGCACCCCCCGCGTCGGTAATGCAGCATAGGCCACTTTGTTTGATGCAACTGTTTTTTTCTGTTTATTTCTTTCTCCAATTGTTTCCAGACCCACCATCTCTGAAGATATCCGATTTTCAGCGGATAAATAATGGAAAAGATCTCATACCCATCATACCTGACCGTTTCTGGGACGGGTTATTCACGGGTCGCGGGCGAAGTTCACTCAGCCAAACGATGGAGTCAAATGTCCTGGTAGGCCATACAGTATGTAGAAGCACCCCGGTGCTATCGCTTGGCCCTCATACTGCCTTTAGACGACGACGATGCGACGGACACCCAATGCACCATGCAGACCATACCAAACATTTTCGAGGGCGATATTTTTGATCACTTGGGCCCCTACCAGGGTATCTACATTGGAACCATGTATTACACAAATGTCGATTGATATTTGACGGTGAGTCATTCAGTATCCGTTTTGATCCTTTGTGACACACTGTTGTACTATTTAGGGGCTGGGAAGGAGAATCTGGTGGCGGCACGATAATTTTGTCGCCGGACATCTTATTTTGTCGACACGCCATGCAGGCGTATGAAGCAAATATAGGATGTAGGATATCCAGATTGATTTATTCAGCACGGTATCAGGTTCAGACAGTGCTTGCGCATGTGCTGGACACCAGCCATCATGAGATATGATTGACCTTGTGGGAGAACAGTTGTGACAAGAATGGCTAACAGATATGTCGCATTGGAGTTGAGCCGGAAGATTGGTTGCAGGAACTTGCCCACTAAATGGAGCATTGGAAAAATCTAGTGAAACGGCTAGCTCTACTTTGTACGCATGATACGCAACTTGTTCGGCTTGTATACAAAATTCTCCGAATAATTCTTTGGAGGGATCCTCTTGACAGTTTCCGGTTGACTGCGCGAAACAGAAATCGATAAACTATACATAGTCAAAGGAGATGTTCAGAACTTACACATAATAGTCCCACCCTAGGCGAACGGCGGGACATCAACAAAACAAGGGTAGAGGGGAAAGTGCATTGCGTACCTTGTTTCTCAGCGAAATGGACAGCGTCCTCCTTGCTCTTGAATGAGAGGCGAGTGCCTTGCATGTAATCCGCACTAACGGGACAAGTTCGAACGCTGTCCAGGGATTGCACGGTGACCACTCACGAGCTAGCCCAACCCATCAAGGGGTTCTCCCAACGACCGGCACCCTGGAGGATATCCCAGTCGATGCGCCAACGCTCCGATTTTCCTGAGCCGCTTTGCATGGTGTTGCGCGTAGGCTGGTAAATGCGTACTGCACGATGATGAAGCTCGGCTATAGACGTGTGTCAGTTGTATAAAGATGACGATTGAAATGCATACCGGGTGCACCACTGACTACGTCGGCGGTGAAAACCTCGCCATGGACAGGCTCTGTGATCTGCGTGCTCCCTGATTTCTCGGCCACGACTCGGGTTTGTGCGGGAACGTCGGTCACGATGCCACGGGTATACGCCAACACATTCAGTGTTGGTCGAGCACGGCAAGCACGGAAGAGGGACATTTCAATGTGTTCAATGAGGTCGTTTGAATTTGGTCTCTCCCGTGGTGGCTGTGTACTAGTACAGTAGTCACACACAAAAATAAGAAGATGCGCACAACTTCGCTTCGGCTCTCACGATTGATCACGACTGATTGGTAGTATGGCATTTAAAGCCTCTGACTCTGATTCTTCCCCCGAGATTATAATTCTGGTCTCATCCTATCCATTACAATGGACAGGGCTGCTCGACACAGGGTGGTCATCATTGGTGCTGGGTGAGTCACCGTCTTGCTACCGTACGTATAAATAGTATCGTCTTAGTCGTACTCAAGCGTCGGGGGTTTGTCCTTTGCTATCGCACTCAAATCCAGGTTTCGCTTTGAAAACTTTACGGCAGGTGTCTTCTCGTTTCTTTCAGGGTGGATTGGCTTACCACCAATCCTAGATTTATGAGAAGGCTGACGAAGTAGGCGGCTGCTGGAGAGTGAGTACTGGTCGCAATTCAACGATTGATCGCTGACGTCCTTGCAGGCCAATAAATATCCTGTACGCATCACGGCTTCTCCGATGCTCCCCATTCACGTTCCTAGGGATGCTCTTCTGATGTGGAGATACATTGGTATAGCCTCTCGTCTGACCTCAATCCCAACTGGAATAAATCTCACGGCCTCCAACCCGAAATCCAAGAATATTGGATTCGTCTTGCAAAGAAATACGAACTGTACAATCACCTTGTCTTCAACACCAAGGTGATCTCGGCCGAGTGGAACGATCCCCACAATTGTTACAATATCACCTTCGAAGACGTTCAAACAGGAAAGGAGGACACCGACGTTGCACACATCGTCATTTCAGCGGTAGGATTGCTGGAAAAACCGAGAATCCCATTTGAAATACCGGGTATCGAAACGTTCAGGGGAATTTCGTTTCACTCAGCGACATGGCCACAGGGACAGGATCTTCGTTATAAGCGTGTTGCGGTGATTGGAAATGCATCTTCTGGGTACTTGGGCAAGACGACAGCCAATCGATCGACATATTAACACACTTCCTAGTGCCCAATTCGTCCCTCACCTTGCGGCAGATCCAACCGTTTATGTCGTCAATTTTATTCGAACTCCAGTATGGTTCAACACTCGAGTACGTCACTCGATTTCCACGTATTTCTCAACTTACTCGTGTTGTTAGCCCCATATACCATATTCCGATACGGTCAAATGGGTGTTCGCTAACATACCGCTGGCGATGAGGCTTCATCGTGCCTTTATCATGTTCAAGGTGTCCAGGATCCCTGTTTAAGTCGGAGCCTCTGCTGATATTCACAGTTCGACTGGCCGTCCTTGCGGCCTCAGAGTGAAGCAACCCGCGAGAGACATCGTCAAGTACGTGTTGCGCCTGAAGCAACATGTGCTGGGTGCTGATTCTCTTTCAGAATTTGAAACGGTACATACTAGACAGCACGCCGAGCGAGTACCACGATTTCCTGATTCCCACGCATCGTGAGTCTAGTGTGTTCCCAGCGCGTTCGCTCTCAACGCCTTCTTAGCACCTGGGTGCAAACGAACAGGCAGGCAATCTTAATTTCGGGTCGATAACGCTCCTCATATCTCTCGTAGTGGCAGACAGTGGTTATCTTAAAAGCCTGAGTCTACCAAACATCGCACTCAACTTTGATGGGATTGAACAAATAGTAGAGAATGGCATACTGACAAAGAAAGGTAAAGCATCCAATTCTCTCGACGTACCGGGAAATGACATTGTTTGTCAAGGCGAAGCGTTGCCATTTGATGTGATCATCTACGCGACAGGATTCATAGGAGTCAGTCATTTTGTCTGCATTGCCAGCTAGGCTTGCTGACGGCGTTTCGCATTAGGATCAATATCCCGTGCATGTGAAAGGATTGAACGGAACGACCGTCCGAGGATATTACGATTCCCATGGTGGTCCAACTGGCTATTATGGTACGACCATCCCAGGCATCCCGAATTTCTACATGTTGGCGGGTACGTCGCACGATCGTATCGGGTTCTCTCGCCATGACACGTCACTTCAGGTCCCAACACCGGGACGCCAACGTCCACGCTCTTCGTCGAAGAAGTTCAGGTTTGTGACGACCACTCGCCCAGTCCAAGGTCCTCACGAGTTCGACAGGTTGGATATGCTTTGCAGCTCGTCAAACCGGTTCTGGACGGACTTGTTTCAGCATTCACTGTTAAGGAAGACGCCACGGATGTATACAATACCAATCTCCAGGAACGAATTTCGAATTCCGTTCTCGCGCATTGTTATGGCTGGCAGCGCGCGAGTGGGACTGGTAAATTGTTCTATGCATTCCCTTGGCCAGTTACCTTTTGGTGGTGGTGGCTTCGCCGCCCGAATTGGGCACATTATACCGCGATAGATGGGCAAAAGTGGTCAAGGAAACGAAGAATGGATAGGCTCTTCGGCATATTGAAGGCATCTGCGTTCATACTCGTGTTTCTGGTGTATGCGCGTCGTTCGGCACTGCATCCGCTGTACAAGAAAGTACGTCTTCACTGATACCCGAACCGAGTCGCTCACGCTCTCGGAAGCTCCTGGTTCACGTGAAAATGGCTTTGCACGACTACGGAAGGTGCTGGTGATCGTCGTCGGGTATATGTGCAACTATGTAACATAATTTACAAATGATGTTTCGTTTACGAAGAGTGCAAATCGGGACATGCCAAAAGGAATCCATCATGTGTCAAACCCGATGATCCTACTCACCGGACGCAGCAATATGACGGGATTATTCTTGACGAGAACCTCTTCGGCGACGTCGTCCTCTAAATCATCCTCTTCTGCATCGCTATCAGACTCCCCGTCAACGTGTTTCGGACCCAGCATGCTGACAACCCGGCTAATGTGAGCCTCGGATTGTTTGAAAGATGGGGGTGCCCGAAGAGTGACAGCAGCGTCGCATATCGCCTTGATCACATCTTGGTCGAGCTCGATGTTGAACAAATCAAGAATGTATCTCCGCACGGGGAGACGGTAACGTTGCATAGAGATGATATGGAGTGCTCTGAAGAATACGGTGGGGGAGGTGAACGCGGAACGGTATTCGGGCCGTGATTTCATTCTGACAAGTCGACATGAATCAGCAGTGATGACTTCACGAGTGACAAGTCCTGACCTTGCCAAGGAACGAGAGGCAGTATTTGCAATCACGGTGTTACTCAAATTATCGATCGCAGTGATCACCTCGAGTTCCGTCTGCGCAGTAGGTGGAAGGAGGCGAATATCCACATCACTTTTGGCTTCGATTGGTTCCCAAGTAGGGAGCTGAGTAAAATTAGTATGAGCAACAAGTCTTGTGCATGCGTGCCATCCATACCGAAATGAACCTGTCCAGGTCCACTGGTATACACAATCCGGTGGGGAGACCGAGTGGCGACAGAGTGGCCTCCCATCTATAGTCATCCAATATTTCCGCTCCTTGGGTCGTCGATGATATCAATCCCAAGACAAAGAAACACGTCCTAGAAGGATTTAGCTTCTAATCGTTATCTGCAGTCTTTCGGCTCACCCTCTCACGGATGGTATGAGTGAGTGCTCTGCTATGTCAAGAATTGACGGAATAATCTCTTCCTCCTCTAGAAACGGTAAGCCACCTTCGGTAGCACCGACGTTACCCTACAGGACATCAAATCGGGAATGAAAGAGAAACCAAATGACTTACCACGGCCCAAAGAATGCTCTTTAGTTTTAGAATAAGCTCGAGATCTTCGCTCTCAAGACCATGCTGCCGGATAAAATGAGAAAACTCTGCAAAGTGGCCCTTCTCGCTCAAGACTTGGCAGCCGAGTTCAGTCTTGGACATCTCCCCGTAAAAGTGGGGTGGAACGACACCATCGAAGGCACTGTAGCGTTGCTTAGACCTTGAGCTAGAACGGAAACATCATACTTGCAGAACGTCTTCGTCATCCTCCGCAGCTTCAGAACTGAACACCTTGGCCAAAAAGATCTCCACTTGGACTACGTAGTAGGTGTTTCGTTCCTTGTACTCTAGCTGTCAGTCGATGTGGCGAAAAAGGTCGTCGTACTTACATGGAACCACATGTCCATTTCTCTATCAATGTAGCCAGCATTGTAGAGGTACCGGAATCCCATCGGAGTGGACATGAATCTGATGGATTCATATCGATTAGATGTGCTCACAAAGCACCGCAGCGAGAACCAACTTCAGCAACAACGGGTGACTAATTTCGCCAAGGTGGTCCATCGTTGGTTGCATTTCCACAACCAGCTGGAGCACCTCCATAGCATCGCATGCCTCTTCGAGGAATTGAATGGCCATCTCACATACTTCCGGAGAAGGATCGTAGAGTTGTGTTAGAAGCAGCCGCAGGCTCCATGAGACTGGGCTAGCAGAATTTCGGATGAGTTCACCAAGATGATTCGTCGCAAATAGCCGTATGCGAACGTCTTCCGACGTGAGAGCTTTCAAGAGTACGACACGGGGATGGCCATCACTGCACATTGTCAAGTCTGAGCGTCATGAAGTAAAAAAATGAGTCAACACGTACATAGTGTAGTCCAGGTTCGTGATCACCGCAGTTATGAGGTCTTCACGGTTTCGGAGTTCACTAAGATGGTAAAAAGCAGTAAAGATCTTGGATTTCTCCATTAGTCTAAGGATTTCATTAATAATGATGTCATGCAGATGCTCCCGACATACTCGAGTCCCTCCGAATGCTTGCTCAGAGTGCCGAGCATTTCAAAGTACCCATAGGTCAGGGTGTCGGATATGCGCGCTTTGGAGAAAATAGGATCAGACTCCGGAGTGGGGTTGAACTGCCGTTCGGGATGAGAAAAAAACTTATCGAAAAGAAGAAACGTACCGGATCGAGCTGGGCAAAACTTTTCACGACTTGACCAAGAAAATCATCCTCGGTCATGAGAAATCGAACGCCGTCCGAGCCAGCAAGAAGTGTCGTGAGGAGATTACATCCTAATCGCACCCAACGAGAATTCTGCTGTCAAGCAACACTAGCAGGTTAGTGGTAACAAGTAAACTACGCGGAACTAACCTGTTTGCGCGGGAGATCGGAAAAACGATGCTCAAATGGGTGAAAAAATGACACAAGGCGACGCATGAACCGCGAAACTTTGATGGCTTCTTCGAGGCGTTTAGGGTTCAAGAGTGGACCGTCAATTAGCTCTTGGAGCATGTCAAAATTCCACTTCGTATTGTCTTTCGTGAGCATAACCTAGAGGGTGCTGTTATGACGCTGAACCTGACATTTATACATACAACCAGTTACCTGAGTTTCGAGCAAGCACGATTGGAATGTTCTGTCGTCCATCTGCATCCCAATCTTGATTTTGCTCTGCTCCACTTGACGCTGTCCTCGTCGGACGGCATCCTCCGCGGAATTTGCCCTAAAGAACCGTTGAGAAGAAAGGGTGTACGGAATAAGCACTGGCTAACCTCGGTCTCGTACCCTTGACATTAGGTTGCAATCTTGCACGGTTACGATTAAAACTATCAATCGCAGATATTGCTGATGTTCCAACAATCCTATGCTCCCCATGGTTGTAGTCCGATGCAAGATTGAAGACACGGGGAACAGCCTGTATGGTCGCGGCAGTGGCTAATGGTAATACTCGATTCGCCATTTGCATAACTTCTGCCATGAGCAAAGTGGCCTTGCGCGTCAGATTGGATCCAATAGTGCTTTCCTCTAGCATGCAAGTCAATGCCTGATAATACCGTCAAAATGCGACTCGTGCAAAAAAAAGTGAAGTGCAATTACATCTAGCAGTCCAGCATTAGTGAAAACTAACAGAAGCAGCGCGATATATTGGTCGGTCAGCTTCAGCGTTTCGGGCGGCCGTTCTGATGATCTGTTTTCACCCACACTCTCAGGTAGATTCCGAGGTTTACGGTACACTAGGAAATGAGGTCATCATCCCAAGTATGTCAACATCAGACTACCCACTCGTCAAACGACGTCCATCAATGAAAGTCTTGTACCACTCGGGGGCTTTAATGTTCAAAAGGTCGAAGAACATATCAAGAATGATTTCCTACATATCCGTGAGTACTCGAGCTCCCGCAAAACAACATTGACATACCCTTGTGTCCAGGGAAGGGATCCGCAGTGTATTGACGATGGATTTTATGGCTCTCTGATCCTCCATACAAAAATACATGAGGCCTGAGATAGCGTCAGCAACGAGAAGGGCAAATACTTGAATACCAACCACTCCATGTCCGCAGCATAAGTTCTATGACCTTCGTACAACTTCTCATGCGGTCTGCGTGGTCAGAACCTCGTCCATATGCATCAGTCACTGCCAAGAGTGCAATCTTGGGGAATTATTGAGGGGAATAAAACGCATAGCTTTGGATCCTACCTCGACGTCAATACCCAATCGCAAGTAAGAACGCGTGCGCGGGGAGTCAATAATATGAAGGAACGTCGCAGCAAGGATGGGACCAATCTCGACCGAGCCCTCGCCAAGGACATGGAGGAGAAACCGAATCCCTCCTGTCCTTGCAACCAGATCGATATCAAGCAAACCTACGTTAAGAAAGTGGTCAGAGCGGGGTAGCAACCTACATATGATCTATGATCTCGACGGACTCATCTCTGCCAGCGTTTGAACGCATATTTGTCTAAACGGATCCTCCGCATGCTCGGCAACGGCGACAAATGCTCGCATTACTGGTTCGGACAATGGAATCACGGTGGATCCATTGTTTCCTCGTCTGTCACGCTTCTCGGATACAATATCAACCACAGCGCGGATCAGCTTGATGGCTTGTTCTCTCTCAACAGCATGCTTGTTGTCACGCGCCAGCGACCTAGAGAAGGTTCACATACAGTTTTGAAGCGAAGGTGAACAGCACCACTTTACTATAAACCATTCCAATGGCTGGCGGTGCAGCTCCTCTACGGAGGCGGCATCGACCAATGAGTGACGGATGAGCCTATACGTCGCAGCACGACAGTGCTTTGAACATCTATCCGAGAGACATGGTATCACGCTGGCCCATTACGTGAGCTCGCAGGGGTGACGATAAGCAGAAATGCTACTAACGCTTGAACCAGTTCGGGCACGCTCAACTCGTACCGGACACGTAGATTGCGCTGGAGAAGACTGACGAGCTTGTTCATGACGTCCACACGTGATTTGTCGAGTTCAGAGCTCGTAAGGCCAGTAGAAGAGCTGGGTGACGCTATCGCTGGGGCGGATGAACTTGGGCGAGATGTGTTGGCAAGGGACTTGAGATACGAATTCGCCTCATTCAACGCAGTACGAAAGTCGTCTGATAGGGCCGTTGGATCACCACATAGCCGTCATCAAAGAGTGATTACCTCGATCCCTGTCGTCGCTGTCTGCTCTGAAGCGGACGGTAGAAGGCGGGGCTTGCCCGGCAAACTTGCGCTTGGCGGCGGGCCCGACACCGTTCCTTCGTTGTTTACCACGCGATGTTTCTTGGAGGGATCCGTCGGAACCAGAAGGGAGCCATGAAGGAGGCGACCTCACCTTGCTCGATTCTCTTGGTGAGTAGCTCAATCTCGCTTGTAGCCATTTCCAATTCTGACTCGACTTGAATTCGCATAGTGACCTTGTGAGATTGAGTTCAGTGTCCCACCACGGGACAGATAGCGAGCTCCTACGGTGATATCAGGCAGTTTGAGAAACTTTTCCGCTCCTTCCTTTATAAGGGTCTCTCTCTCTAGGAGAGTCGCGAGCGTTGCCAACTGCCGTCGCGCTCGTGTGACACGCTCTTCGCTGGATGACGTAGTAAGTATGCGCACCTGGTCGCCATCCGACGGCTTGTTCAAGTTGTCGGTGTCCTGAGACGCGCTGTTCGATGTCAATGCTGTCGACTGGGATGAATATGAGACATTTGGATGGTGAGCCGGCACGACACCCGATGGCTCATAGCTATCATCGTTCGCTGGCATGGGCAAGGTCGAAAGCGGACTCCGGTCGTCGCGTCGCTTGCCTTACCGGGGGGTGGTGATCACGTGCGCAATTTCGGCAAACGCCGTAAAACTGGCAAAATAAGGTTCAAGCCACATACGTCTGATTTTACCTGTCCAATACACACAGCGCGCTCGACATACGCCTCAAGATGGGTACGTGCGAGTTCGACGTCTTTGCCACTGCAGGCTCACATCGTTTCCTTCCAGTTCGCTACGCCGCTGCCGCCCTTGCCACCAACCCCGAAAAAAGTCTGTCTTCCGTCCTGCCTCTCCCTATCGATCTCACCCGGATCATCCGACAGCCGCTCGCGCCCGTGGCGAGTACCTGCGCACGCATTTCAAGAACATGCGTGAGGTCGCCGCTGCCCTCTCCGGTGTGTGGATGATCAGACGTGCGCGATCGACCGAGACCAAACGGTTCTAACAGGCTTGAAACTCACCAAGGCATATGCTTACCTTGGCGATGTCGTGGAGCACAAGCAGGTCATCCCTTTCCGCCGTTTCTCCGGTGGTGTCGGCCGCGCCAGCCAGGCCAAACAATTCAAGACGACCCAGGGTGAGTAGAAGAAGATCCCATCTTGGCGGAACCCTACCCTACCATCACGATCTCAGGTCGCTGGCCCGAGAAGTCCGTCAAATTCATCACCCGTCTCCTGAAGAATGCCGAGGCCAATGCTGACGCCAAGAGCTTGGAACTCGAAGAACTTATCATCAAAAATATTGTCGTTCAGCAGGCACCCGTAAGTTTCGTCCCAACTCTTACCTTGATTTGATGTCTCATTTTGCTCAGAAAACCCGCCGTCGCACTTACCGCGCGCACGGTCGTATCAATCCTTATCAAGGACATCCTTGTCACGTTGAAATTATTCTCAGCGTTTCAGGCGAGGAGGTGGAGCGTAGCAAGGACAAGGACGCGGTCGTCGCTTCTTCACTTTCGTCATTGAACCGGCGTCAAGTCGCAAGGAGACGGATTGAGGCAGCCCGCGCATGATTCCGCTCGTCGTGGCACTCGCATGTGGTTGTGTACGCAAATATGCATGTATGCTATGGCAAGTTTCATCTGGCGTCACCACACGTTTGACGGAAGGATAAATAATGAGCGTATTGATTACATTCGGGGAAAGACACACGAAACGAGACTACAGATGAAAAGATTGGCGTAAAAAAGTTTAGTAAGGAGCGATTCCAGCTTAAGCCAGACGTAAAGGATTTTAGTAAGGAGCGATCTAGACTTTCTTAAGTACAAACGACAAAGCAAGTTGGAATTGCGTCACCACGCCTGCGTGGTACTGGTCTCATCGTCGACGACTGCAGAAATTGAGATGTGGACATTGCATGCCATCCCTGGCAATTGAAGGTGACGTACCAATTTTCGTATATGCGGTTCTCCCATTCCAGTTCGGTACCAACAACGTATTGAGACAAAACATGTTCCAGCCAATCACAGATATAGTCATTGCGCTGGATTCTGAACGGGGCATGGCACTTTTCCATCGCTGCACACAAGTTAATGATCGTCCCAGGAGCCAGAGATTTGAAACTCACCCCTAACAGCCCATGTTATCGGACGGTAGCGCTTCAAGTTTATCAGACGAGGCCCAGGAAATATTGGGTGCTGTTCATATGGTCCCGATCCACATCCGCGCGCAACTTCCCGGATGAAGAGCACTAGGCATGTCACTCGGAGATTTGCAACACAGATAAGGGAGCGCTCACTCATTCCGGGGAGG
The DNA here is from genome assembly GCA_038090395.1 of Boletales sp. KT-2023a. Classification (NCBI taxonomy): domain Eukaryota; kingdom Fungi; phylum Basidiomycota; class Agaricomycetes; order Boletales; species Boletales sp. KT-2023a. The sequence goes on from JBBPMP010000019.1 coordinate 88,872, forward strand.
GCAGGGCAGCAGCAGCTCTGCAAAGCTTGTTTATAACCTGTCATATGATGGTTCTCCCCCGTATAAAAGTCCATTAACGTGGTCTTCAGCCGTTCATGAGCTGGACTAAGCTTCAATTTCTGGCAAGAGAGTGAACGTGGGTGGGAGACATCCATCACGAACGCTAACGTACCGTGATAAAAGGAAGCACGGTCGGACGATCACAGGCAAGCGCAATCAGACAGGAGGCCGAATAGTTTCGGAGCTCGTGGCATTTCTGTCCCTGGGTTAACCGGTCCTCGTTGGCTCTGTCAGGCGAAAACACACCGTGGCCAACTCCAGGAAAAATTCGGTCAGCTCAGTTCGCTTTTGCGTCGAACGGGCGCTACCGATGCTATGCATGACAAATCGGTGCACGGCTTTTTCGTAGGCCATGAATATTTCTACTTTACGGGCCACGTCGGTCATAGGCGAGCCGTCATCGCCGTTTCTAGTCATCAGATACCGAACAGCGTCCTCAGGCTCAAACGAGCAGTACTTTTCCCACAAAAGGAGAGTGATTTGAAGTGCCAACATGGCGTGCCCGCCTGCAGAGTGAAAATGTTCGGGTTTGACTTTGGAGAAGTCACGCTTCATCATCGACTTTTTCTCTTTTGGCTCCCAGGTGCTGCAAAGGAAGTCTCGTCGGTACTTTTCTTCCGCGCGTGCGATCGTCCTTTCCTTTCTAAGTCCCCTTGAGTTCTCGCCAGCGCGCGTCCTTTGGTGCAATGAGGAAAGTAAACTTAAGGAGGCTTCTTGTGGTATGTCGTGTACCAAGCGGGAGAAGACGAACTGAGTGAGAGAAGGCAATACGCCGACGTCCTTTGCCTGCCAGTGGAGATCCACCCAGAGATACAGCAACCTCGCGATTCGTATCTGTACCTGCGTGGAATGTGATCGGGTGCTGGAAGCAGAACGACCAGTCAGATTCTCGTTATATCTGGCGACGAGAGTCTGAAATACTTCTTTGGGAGATGAGAAGAAGCGAAAACATAAAAAGAAGACATCGACAATCTCGGTGTCACTGTCACCATCGGGGCTAGTTATATACCGCACGAGAGCTTTGAGAGATGCGAGTTGGGCCAACCCCTTACGATCTTTCCACAGTTCTGCAGCATCCTCCGGATGGGGTGCCGTGCCAGGGATGGCATCGATCGAGATGGGGAAATGTGCCAATGAGTTACGGGTGTTGACGGAAACGTGCACATATCTGCAACCTAGGTCATCCAATTCGCTGTTGACCAATGTACCGGAAACGGCAGAATCGAGACCAGCGGATTCCGTGCGAGATGGCCTTTTCCTCACCCTATAGCGAGGAACTGGGGGCTTGAGCAACGCAGAGTCCTTGGATTCCTGTGATCCAGCGAGCGTGTCCGTCGACTGTGAGCCATGAGGGTATTCGTTCCGGCCGAATTGATGGGTTTCCGGTGCGTCACATTCGTGTGCGACACGAGCAAGCTCACCCGGAGCAGGAATTCGTGGCAAAGGCTTCAGCTGTGCTACTTCGAAGGTGGCAATATTCAAGAAATCCTTGAGGCTCGACATGGTCACGTCAAGGAAGTGCATGGCGGCATTGATAGCTTCCCGACGAGAAGGGGATCGATCATATCGCGGTATACTGTTGACATGGCCTAGAAACCTGTCCTTTGCAAAGTTGACCCCGCTCAACGCAAGATGGTACTTGGGGCTAGTGGGAATATGCTTGGGGAGATGATGCATGAAGTGCAGAATCTCATCGATACAATGAGCGAACACGGGCGCCAGCGCACGTAATGCATCGACATCCTGAGATTCCGGGACCTTGTGGAGGAACGAGAACGGTGCCAAGATTGCAGGGAAGGACATCTCCAGATCGAAACGAGAGAGCATGGGAACGTTGACTAGGATATCCGATGTAGCTAGGGCAGAGTCATCGCTGCCGATAGCAGAAGGTTTTGGGCGTATCTGGGGAGGCGTCGATCTCGTCGACCTCATCCGGGCCAGGGGACTGGGACGAGCGTAGTGTGGAAAAGGCATGAAGGCATACGAACCACAGTAGCAGAATATTTATTCGAACCCTGATAGCAAGATCAGTAGTCCACCAGAGTCCACAGAGGACAATAAATGAATATCTGGGATGGCTTTGTGAACCATGTTTGGTGATAGTTTGAATCAAAGCGCTGTGAACAGCCACAGCGAGGATCATGACCATCCTCGACAACACAAACGAATCGGAACTGACGCAGCTGCTCAGCACCACGATCCAACAGCTCTCGGAACAGCTCGCACAGAACAAGTCGCTTTCGTCGACGCTTCATAATTCGATAGGGAACGTCAAGGTAGGTCGACCGTCCGCTGACCGACTAACCGACTGCTGAGCGACGTTTGCAGACTCAAGCTGCTCACTCGAAGACAGGGTTTGTGTTGAGAAGGTGTGTCCAAAATGCGTAGGGAGGACGAATATACAGATGAACTGTTTGCAGATTCAATCTCGACAAACCTCAAGGTAATCGCGCGTGGACGACGCGCTGTGTTGATGACTTATTGTTACTCTACGGCGGTAGATGTATACGATGCAGAACTCGAACGGATGAACTCATTTCTCGCGGTGGAAAACCAGACTCTGCTGCACGACAACAAACAGCTAGGTGTGCTCATCAAAGAGTACGAGCAAACGCTGGAGAGCGTCATGGGCGCATTCCGCACGAGGGCTGTACGTTGGTTTCCCGTTGTGGACTTGCGTCAACTGACCACCCCTGGTGACCGGGTACAGCGCGACGTGCAAGAACACGAGCTCGCGCTGATCCGTGAATATGAAGCGAGGTTGCTTGCGAAGGAGTCTGAGAATCTGCTGCGGGCGCTTTCGTCGACGACCGCAGAGTCAATTTCGCTGGGTCGGATGTCGGCCACGTTACGGTCTCTGCTGCGGGTTCTCAACGGGGAAGACGTTCCGTCGCCGGGCTTGCAGAGCGTGGCACCGGAAGCGAACAGCTCGCCGTTGGACGAGTTTGATTTCGGGCCGAGAGAGGAGGACGACTGGGCATTGGAGCGAGAATGTGAACTTTCGCGACTGGAGCGCGAAAATGTGGTTTTGAGGCGGCTTCTTGGGCAGGAGGTTGGGGAGGCGGAGCTTGATCAGGCTGAGCAACAGAGGGCACCTTCTGTCCCACGACCGAATGAAGGGACGGTTGCAAAGAAGATGTTGGGTGGGGCGCCAGGCACTGTGGGACCTTATGGCACGTACAAACGGGGTGCAGGGAGGGCAGGATAATGGCTACATTGGCGGTTGTGAAATATGTTGACGTTGACGTTGACGTTGTTAACGTGAGGGCGTTCATTTAACACGAGTTGGTTGCATCCTGCCTAGTAACGACCCCAACGAACACCATCATTATGGGCGACGAGGACGGAGAGCGGACCAAGGCAAGTGATAAATCGGTACTGGTGGCTATTCGCGACCGGCGAGTGCGGTCCAGTAGTACTGTACTGCCTCTTGATGTCGGTGACAACGTCTCACTCGTCTCTCGTTATCGCCAGTTCCAGTTCCACTACCACAACTTTTCGCCTTCGTCGCCCGACATGCCCCTCGGCGTCCCACAGCAGTCCTGGTTCCCAAGACGGTCCTCCATATCCTCACAGACACCCACCCAGAGCCATACCGCACTCCTCTCTCCAAGCCCGAAGCTAAAGGGCAAAGAGCGCTCCCTCGACGACTCCCTGTTCGACGTTGGGGCCAGATACGCTCTCAGTGGGTGTCTATTTTATTTCTCTCTCTCTCTCATCCCCACCCGGAGGCAATACACTCACTTTTGTTTCTGCACAGCTCCCGACAACATTCCTACCACCGTACACGACCCGTCTGCACGCTCCCATTCCCATTCGTCCTCCCAGATACGCTCCCCGTCCGTAGGCCCCTCCTCCAAGCAACGCACGAGCATTTTGTCGGATCCGTTTGGGTTTCGCAGGAAAATTGGCTCAGTCTCTCGGAAGAAACCAAACCTTCACTCCCTCGCTCACCCAACTGACCTCCCTCCCGATATCATCGAAATCAATGCCTCTAACAACACTACCACCGTCGTGACCATCGCCGGTACAACCCCTCTCAAAGACTGCGAGTGCGAAGAACGCGAGCGGTTGCGCGATGCAGCCGCCCAGTCAATTGGCCTCGATCCAGTGCTTCTACACCACTCCTCTAGGTTCCACACCCGTTCTTCCTTGGATTCTCCCAAAAGCCCCCCTCTCCCGGCACGCATACCCCCGTTTCCTTCAACCTTGGCCGCACTCCGTCCCTTCACTCAACTCTCTTCTACCTTGCCAAAATTCACTCCCCCTTCTTCATTGCTCGTATATGCGCTTGCAAAACAGTGGAAGTCCCGCACGATCATCCTTACCTCCCATTCCCCCTCTCACAAGACCCACGTCCATTTGTTCAAGGGTTCTTCAAAGGACGACAAGGAGCTGGAGAGGTTAGAAGTCACCGAAAACAGTGTCATCTTTGTTCCAGAAGAAGACCTCGGTGGAAGGCGTCATGTGGTAAAATTGGCCGGAAAAAACGCTTCTGGAAAGCGCACCGGGGAGGACTCTGTCCACTCCATGTGGTTTTTGCAGATCACCGACCCTGCAGAGTCGCAACGTTGGATTGCCACCGTCAAAAATGCCGTGTTGACACAGAGGTATCCAGTTCACCTTCGTACTTCCCTACAGTTTTGACAGGTGAAATAGGGCCGTGCGTGCCGGTCTCGACATCTCCGCACAATCCAACGGACGGAATGAGCCAAAGGGTGACATAGATGTCATGCTCTCTATGCATCTCCAAGGTCTCATACCAACCCATCCTTCAACCGACCCTCTGTTACCCCCCGTACCGGCTTCCCCATCTCCTCCTCCATCCCTTCGTTCCCTTAGATTGAGCGTTCCATCGTCACACAGCATCTTCCCTGGCTCGCGCCCTCGTTCTCCCTCCGTCGAAGGCTCGCCTGCTTATCCACTTGGCCATGCCGAAGACTCTTTTGGTGTGGTAGGCACTAGCCTTCTCACCATGCTCCGTACCAAATCTTCTGCAGAGTCCACTACCTCTCCCTCTCACTCACTTGCTCTACCACTTTCACACATGCCAGAACGAGCCTCGCCCACGCCGAGTCTGCGATCAACCAACGTGCCAGTCATTATTTCTGGATCGGATTTAAAAATATCGAAAGAGCGCGATGCTCCAGGGCTACCTACTCCCGTTCTAGAAGTTCGTCCTGCTAGCACACCTCCCACTTCAAATGTCTCCCATGGTGCTTTGACGCTGTCTCTCCAGCCCCCTCCAAGGAAGTGCAAGCTTGCTACTCCTGTCCTGCCAGAGCAACAGGAAATGTACAAGCAAGCGGGTGGCAACCGTAGTGTCGCAGGAAACTTTGGAATATCCTGTGGGGGCTCGGGCGATGCCACTCCGAGGGAAACGTCGCCTGTGTCACCCTGTTTCTCAGGTGGACTTTCGGATTCTTTCTCTTCGAGTCTGAGGTCTGAGATGCGGCTCCCTTTCACTGGCGAACATGGTGAATTAGACGATGGGATCATCGATTCTCCGTCACCTCGGAGTAGGTCCGTACCGTCCGATAAGCATTTCTATACCAATCCTATTACCAAAAGATGGTCTCGGCAAGGCATTCCCCTTCCGAAGCAGCTCACACCACCCTCTGGACCTCCGCCTTCCGTTCCAACACTGGAGTACGCTCAACGTACCTCAATCGAATCGAGCGTGTCTATGCCAGCTGCTTACAACACTGATCGTTCTCCGGGTAGCTCATCTTCCAATTCTCATTCTCAGGTTCGATTTGGCTCCACGAGCGTTGCCTCGTTGTCACCGACCTTTTGGAAACGTGCCTCCCTTTCGTCAGGGTACAGTTGTAGTTCAACTAGTCTTTCATCCTCATTAGGATCGTTTACCGGGAGAGGATCCTCGTCGCGGCCGATGTCCTTGCTGGTTCCTGTTTCGACGTCCGCAGGACACACTGGTGCCATTAAACGGCGTTCGATGCCGCCACCACGGCCGGCACCCAATTTTGCACCTCCTCCTGCGCCAGCAATTCAAGAATCTGCGTCAGAGCCTACTCCCTTGACTTCCGTTCCCGTTCCCGTGTCACGAAAGTCTTTCAGAAGTTCTGTCGCACAGCGTGCCTTGCGGTTGTCTTTGACTTCGCCTAAACCACCCCCTTCGTCTGCTCTCCCTCCTCGACCCGACGAATTTGCTTCAGGTCATCGCCGGAGCTCAAGTATTGGCACGTCGGATTGTCACTCCACTTCGGCGCCATCCTCGCGCCCATCTTCAGCCTTCTCGGCAAAGTCTCGCTTGATCGAACCTGTCTCATTATCTTCGAGAAATTTATCCTTCAAACAGCGCTTGCGCATTCTAAGCACCCCTCCTAGGTCGCCTTCGCCTCCTCAATCCCCTTCATTCTCGACGCCTTCTGTCCAGGTCAGCACCCTGGATCTCAGTGACGACAACGATGACGACGACCCTCCTACGCCTTGTTTCCAGAATCCACACACGTTCGCGCTCGGCGAGCATATCATCACCATGCAAAACGAGCCGAGCTTCTTGCAGCTCTCGACCCCTGTCACGCCGACTGCGCCCAAGCCTGTATTTCACAGTCCTTTTCGGCCCATGTCGCCGCTGTCGAGTCCGACGAGTGGTTTCCAGTCCTCGCCCTTCGAGCCGGACCGTGACTTTATAGCCCTTTCCCCTCCTCCGCCTCGGAAAGGCTCTAAACCTTATGTGGGTATCGTGAAGCGACCGGAGGAGGGTTCTGGGCCAGTACAGCGAGAGGAGAGCAAGCTGCTCAGACTCTCACAACGTGGATCAGTGGTCTCGCTTGGCCTTGTGACAACATAGATTGTAGTCCTAATTCACTACTAATTCTTGCATCTTGGCTAGTTTCCTTGGTAATGGAGACTTCTTACTGTAATACTGTACTGTTCAAATTGCCAACTTGGCTTAGTCGACAAATATTGAGACGAGGAAATCTACCACAATACAGCAAGGAGACCAAAGAAGTGTATGATACATTAATCAAAGCTATTCTCCACGTCTGCGCTATCCTCACCCTGCTCCAAGCTTGCGAACTACGCAGAAAATAATAAATAAGTAACATCCAAAAAGTGAAAAGTCAACTTACCGTCAAGAATGCTGCCGGTCGGTGCTCCTCTGACCAGAAGAGGAGCGGTGTGTCTAGAATCATACTGTACGGCAAATTGGGTGACCATAATTGAGTAAGGCCAATACCATAGTTCCACACTTTGCCTTCAGGAACGAGGGTCATGCCAAAGATACGATCCGACAGCAAGAGCTGAACACGCTCGGACATGTTGGGGTTAAAGCCCGGCGGATTAGAGGAATTGTCCGTATTTTTACGCCCCCATTCAAATCCGCCAATAGTCAACGAATGAGCGGACAGAGAAACGGAACCAGGGGTGAACGACGCTGCGATACAAATCGTCGATGACCCAAATTCGGGGTGATCCGTCATTAGTTTCGCTTGTGTAGTAACATCGGTGGGCGAGAGGTGATTGAGCTCCAGCGCCTGGGTCTTGATCCATCCCAAAGGTTCGAGATCTTTTAGTAAGAAGTCATCCTTGGGGAACTGAATTGGCAATTCAATATTGTTGTTGCTCCCTCGCTGGGGTACCCAAGCAACTGCCTTAATCTCCTTGACTTGCTTGTTGTCGGGTGGGGAGACGCCGTACATGAGAACTGCGACCTGGGTCCGCAAATCTGCAGCAGCGATGAAAGCGCGCAACACATTCTTGGGTAAGACGTATGTGTACGAAGCGGCGTCGTCTTTTACGTCATCATTCGACACGTAGATATGTTGCAGTCGAAGCGGCAGATGAGTTGCAGAGATGGCACGGACGCGCCAGTCAGATTTACTGCTGAACACCTGCTGCTCATAGCTCGTTGCTACAAGAGAATATCAAGTCATTAATATGGTGTGGTGTGAATGATGTTCTACTGACTCGTGACCGTCTGAATGGTGTCACCATGAATGTTGGTCGTTTGGCTACAAGGACATAAGCACAACACCTCAACAGTCAATTTGCTTTAGCTATTACTCACGTTTGAATGGCCGTAACCTGTCCCTGAGCCTCGGTACCCTTCTCTAATTCCGCCATTTGTTGACGTTGTACAGAAGGCGCAACGATTTCTTGTCCAAGAATGATGTCACGGATCTCGCTGGCCGTCAATGACGCAATATTGACACTGTTGCGTTTGCCAAAGTCCTAAATTAGAAGGGCAAGCCGTCAACGACGGCGTGTTAACAGGTGATGATATCACTCACAGCCAAAATGAGGTCCTTCATAGCAACTTCAACCTTGATCCATTCATCGTCCGACAAGGTCGGCCACACGAAATGAGGTTCCGTTATCGTGGATTTGTCGGGGTGCAGAATAATCTTCGCCTTCTCATTGTTAACATGCAGTCCACGCAGGAGAAGGATGAGTCGAGAGAAAGCGGTGTAGCTAGAGATGGACTTCAACCAATCATCTATTTGGACGTAAGATCGGTATCATCAGAAAAACATCAGACATACCGTATAGACTGAAGAGTACCATCTGGGGCTGCGTAGCGCGCTGGAAAATCATTTTGCTTAGATCAATGGTTAATAGTGTACTTGCAAGACTTACAAGGATCAGATCACCAAACTTTTCCATCTTCATACAAGCTTGGAACGGAAGTTGTAGCTCACTTCCCTTGATGACGATGTTCGGGAAGTCCAGCAAATGCACCTCGAGGGGATCTGGGAAACGAGCTTAGTGACATTCTCACTTGCAGTAAAGTTTAGCCTTACCCAACATTCCCTTTCGAGTGACGATTACTTGCTTAGGTTGCTCTTCAACGGGTAAAGAGCGGACCAAGGCAGCAACTTCTTCAGCCGTCTTCCATTTCGCCAGCTGTCCCAGTCGCTTCTGACCGGCCCACACGCTGGTATGAATGATTTTCAAGAAAAGTTGCCCGGATCGTGGATTGAAGATAAAAATGGCTCCATCTAGATTAAAAAAATAAGCCACCTTTGCATTAAGAACAACAAGTCACTTACTAATAGGTTTGGTGGTCAAGTTACCCTCAAACGTCTTGTGTATTGTCACGCGATAGACATTGGTGTCGTCGACAAACCCTATATCTAGAGTGAACAGGGTTCAAATACCAAATCCGATCAACGTACAAATAATCTGGTTCGAGAATAGCTCTGAATAATTCTGACTGTTCAAGTATGGCTCTGTTGGTTCCGAAGAGTATAGCTGGAGACCTTTGCGTATACGTTCTCGCAAAACATGACAAGCGGGATTTGCCTTCATGACCTTGGCCATAGCTTGTTGAATAAGAGGCTTCATGCCAGGGAACCAATTGCCATATGCAGACCACAAGTTGTACGCCAAGTCCATGCCGATCATGACACCAGTGGGGGAAGGATAAATGCTCATCGAATCGGACACCTACATATGTGTGATTCGGAAGCCAACCACACTTGTCATGAAAACTCACGTAGTCCAAAAATTTCGCGCGTGTATATCGCTCGATATCATGTGAATCAAAGTCACCCCACCGAAGCTGTACATCGATCCAATACTTGTTACTCGTGGTGCCATCCAAGACGTCCTTATTCTATACCAAGGAATAAGAATAAATCATCGCGGTATTGAGAAGGTAGGACTCACATCCGTCACAAGAGATGGGCGGGTAATGTTCCATTTGTACGCAGAAAACAAAAGGATGTCGGCGCATGATGAATTCATCTTGTAACTCTTACGAGGATGGATCGTCTCTTTCTGAACTGTCTCGATCTGCAGGGGCTCGAGTTCCTGGTCGAATACCTGACACAGATCCATAACAACACTCTCGTGAACTAAGTGTCATCGTTAGGACGAAGCCGTCTCATAAGGCACAAAGCGAACTTACTCTTCTGCCATAAGTGGGCACGGAAGATCTGAATCAAACTGATCTTGAGCGTAGGAATCTTGCCGTGCATGAAAATTCCAGTCAAGTCGAGCTGGACTTGGAAACCAACGTAAACGTTGGCGCGGTTAATTGTTGGACTCCACCACAGCGTGAATCGACGGTTGGGAATTTGGTTGAGACCAGATCGTTGAGCGTTCGTGAGCTTTTTGTATCGCATGGACTCCTCGAAACCAGACGCTTTTTCCCAGAACAGACCCTCCCACGTGGGGAAGTAAGTGCCCTTGAATAATGTGTGCTCAAGAATTCCTTCGACACCACCAAGGGCAGCGATAACATCGACTCGGTAGTTGTTCAACTGCCACAGTTTCCCATCATGCCTCTGTGAAGTCCACCAGAAAGGGTTGCTGTAAAAAATTAGTCCAGTGAGGGCAACAGAGAGATAGCGACATACTGCTTCAACAACTGATACTGCTTCCAGTCAGTACGCACACGCCAACCACGATCATAGGCTAACCTAAAGGATTTGTGAGTGTTGAACGGACAACACGGATTCTGTAAGCTTACGTATGCCGATCCTTCTGGAACAACGTGTTGATCCGAGGTATACCTCGGTCCCAACTATCTTCGAGATCCTCTAGAGTCAGACGACGGTTCTGTGCGTTTGCTTCCTTTCGTTTCATAGAGTATTCTGACCAAACGCGTGCAGAATCCAGGAACTCGGCTTCCCACGGCTGAAGATAGCGGTACAGGTTGGGAATAAGTTGGTCTTCCTCATGAGACATACCAGCACGGAAGTGCGTAACCCCAACATCAGTCTGTTTCGACCAACGAAGGTCACTTTGTGGAATCAGAACATGACCCATAGATAACATCCCGAGGCCACCGAGCTCCTTTGGCGTGTAGAATACAACTGGAGGGAAACGCGAGGGCATTTTACTGTTCAGACCAATTTTAACGCGAGTCTGGATCTTGTTCTCCGCCTTCACCAGGGCGTCGAGTAATTCGTTTGTATGGATGACCGCCTCTCGATAGTAGGTCATGAGACCGATTAAGGCGGTATTCCACTTGTTGACGATCTTGGAGAAAGTCGTCGAACCAGAACTCATTAACACTTGTCGGACACGGTTGTTGAATTGTTGAACACCTATGGGTGAATCGAATCAGCACCTGATGGGAAGTTTAGGAACAAACAACGCAATATACCTTCATCGGACACGCGAAGGAAGGCCTGGGCAGTACGCTCCTTCGTCTGCTCGTTTGTCAGATTCCAAACAGCATCTTTCAATGAAAACTGTTCTCCGCCCATTGTCCTGATCTTCGGTAATATGCGGACCTCAAAACCGCACATGGAAAACAGAAGCTGAGGGTTATTCTGTGAGTAGACGCTGACAAACGTGTCTTCCCACTCGATAGTTGTCAAAGATCGGGGTAAGCTTTGCTTCACGTTCCAAAAGACAGCTCTACCAAGATTGACGTCATGCTTGATGAGCCGCATTCGACAGTCACGGGGCCAACAACGTTTGTTATTGTAACCAATGACGTTGTTATTGGTCGGATCGGGGTTGGCACTCAAGTAACGTTGAATCAGATCTCGAGCCTCGTCTGCTGTGAAGCGGAAAAGGATGTGTAGTCTGTCGACGTAGCGAGAATACAGTCGAATCGGATGTCGCGTTTCGGTAGCAGAATCGCGGTACTGCAAGAAATTATTTGGCATCTGAGGCGGTCCAGCCATTTCGCTGGCCCTTTGCAGTCCGAGAATCAAGAGATCAAGCACGAGACCGTAATACTGAAAAACAAAAGCGGAGAATTGCAGGCCACGAATGAGACCATAGGCATTGGTGTGTGCCATGTCCTTGTATGTCAATACTGAATAGACAAAATTAGCATCAATCGTTATAGCATCCATATAAAACCTACCAGTGTTGTTCTTCGCAGTTATGTAGTCAGCCAAGTTGTGATCCAGAATGAGGCGAAGTAGACGGTTGAGAAGTGTTAGATCGATCTTCTCGTACACCTTGGAAAACACTGTTTCCATCATCACATTGCACTCGCCCTCGCTAGTTTCCCAAATGTCCGTCAAGTTGTTGATGCCTTGACACCACTTGTATACCAAAAGAGGCGGTGGCTCTGTGTCGGCAGGCTTGATCCAGGCAGGGAACAGTCCTCTCTTGTCCGCTTCGAAAAACAAGAACTGATCCAGGTACTACGCCAGCTGTTCGTAAGTCACTGAGCCTAAGAGCAGATGCACACTCACAGCATCGGTAATTTTTTCTACAGGCTCAATGTCGTAGCAGGGGATCAGTTTGTCATAGGTGTCGAAGAACTCGATTCCTGCTTCCTTGAAGGCTCGTTGCGTGAGGAGCAAGCGTTTGATGCGCGACAAGCCTAATATCAACTAAGATTCATCATCAAGACTGGCAAGGGGCAACGTACACTCATGAGGATTGTCATACGCTTGTTCAATGAGAGCAAGCTCTTCACGTTGCGATTGATTAAGACGGCCCTTGACAGAGTAAGCTTCCTTCAGCTTCTCAAGGGCCAACACCAGAAGTTTCGTATCATGTTTGTACGACAACGGTCTGTATCCTGAATTGGTGGTGATTTCAGGACAAGATAAAGAGTAGCTCACGGAAATGGAATAGGGGCAAACTTGCGACTCTCTAGCCAATGAACAGTTGCAGTATATATTGCGACAGCCTCCTCTGCACTGATATAAGGACCGTCCTTCAGGTAACCATGCTGTCGCTCTTGCTCAGCCTTGAGATAGAGACCTGATCAATTGTTAGTGGGGCAACAACGTGAGACGGCGCATGACCCACGAGTGAGCCGACCCAAATTTTTCTTCACGACCGCCTTGTCAACCGTCGCTCCACGTCGAATGCGTTCGCGATTGTAATGAGCGACACTGGAAGAAAACTACGCATCAGAAAAGGTAATTTATGTCCGAAAGTAAAGACTTACGAGCACCACCAATCGGCCTTACTCTTGATGTATCTCAGAATGATATTTTCAATAGCAGTCGGCATTCCCGGAACCTTCCAAGGTATATTCGCCTTCCAACATCGCCAGGCTTCGGACAAGTGTTGAAGAATTGTTTTGGCCTTGTTCTGCTTGATGGACTCCGGCATCATGTCCAAGATATCATGCATCACAGCCGCACGAAGTTCAAGGTCGTAGTGCGACTCTACACGCTGTTTTGTTACAGTTTTCGCAATGCCTTTGCTGTTACGGCCCTCGAATTGACGAGCAAGGAGGTTTCCGAGCCAACGTTCGAGGAGAGGGACAATACCACGCATAAAGAAGAGCCAGACTCGCCAGCCGGGTGCCCAAAAACCACACCCGGGGCCTTTTCCAACAGGTCCCGTGTTGAAGCGATAGTAGATCAAGTGCTTCAAGTCCTTGGTCATACGCACTTGCCTCATTAGCTAAGATAACAGGTCAGTAAAGACATGCGCTAGTCGGTATACAACGGACCTTATACTTGTAACGGTACATACCGGTGAGAGCACCGATATGACCAAAGATGTATTGCAAGGCATCGGCGAGTTGAAAAGCATCGACGTTGCCAAGCCGAAATTGAACATGCGCATCAACGACGAGCTTGGTGAGCCGTAGGATTTCGCGACACAGATGGAAAGCATTCCCAAATCGAGACTTTTTCCGTTCTTTGGTGGTAAGTGTCTTGACGGGCTTTAGGTTCATGTTGTAGTCAAGATGAAGGTAGTTCAGGTTCTAAAAACGCAAACGTCAATAAATAAGTACGCCAAACACGGAATAAGTAGTCGCCTTGCGATGAATCAACAAATTAAGCATATTGTACCCTTGCCTGCAAACCTGCAAGCCTGCTTCTACCCAGTCAAGCCTCGTCATTTGGAAAAACTTCGTGGCCTTCAGTTGTCGGAATAGGTTCTTCTTCGTCATAGCCTTCTCCGGACGACTCTTGAGTTCATTCAGGACATAGCACTTGAGCAGTTTTTGATACGAGACGCGAACTTTTACCGGCTGATTGGGAGGGCAGTGCTCGAGGTACCAGTTCTTTACTAAAGGAACGTCTTGCGCGCGCCTCATTCGGCCAGACCGGCGGTTATAAGGATCGGGAGCCCACCACAGAGCGACAGCATCCGCTGTGAGATCATTTTCCAAGGGTTTTTCATCTAAAAAGGGTTGAACTTCCTCAGGAAGGTCGAAGTCATCTTCATCAGCACCATTCGGGCCGAAGATCTTGTCTTCGTGAGAGACAATAGGTGCATTCTTAGGCGTTGCTCCTCGTAGGGAAATAGGGTTGATGAGAGGATCAAAGTAGAATGCGGGCAAATCAGGGTCGTCCGTCCGAATATAGACATTTTTGGGTACGTGGTAGGGGGAAAGGTGGACAGACCGAGGTAATGAGTTGTAGAGATGAGGGAAAGCGACTTTGTACTCGGTACGGATTTGGTGCCGAATGATTACTTTGCCAATGTCATTAAACTCGTTCCAATCCTCGTCGAACGTATCCATATCACGGTAAAGTGGCTCGAATTTGGGGCCCCCTGGAATGGCCATATTGAGCGCCTTGGCAGTGAAAAATGATTTCTTGTCAAACAAGTAGCTGGCATTACTATCTGGACGGTCCGATAACAGAGTACGCCCAAGACGGTAAAGGTTCGCCATGACTGGGAGAGTGAGTGACCAATAACGGTACGAGGAACCGTTTACGGCGGGTGAATCGACGAGTGGTTTGGGGTCATAAAACCAGTCAACAATCGCAGCATCTTCGTCGGAATCCAACTCCAGCTGAATCGCCTCCAACGGATCAACATCCAGAACGTTGTCACCATAATCAAGTGGTGGTTCTTCGTCGTCAAAAGGAGGGAAGCGCATACGCTTGAAATGTCTACGGTCGCGTTTTTCTCGACGCATCGCAAGCCACATGGTACTCCACTGCGCGTGATAGACGGGTTCGATGACGCGAGGTATTTCGTTGACAAAGGTGATAGCACCGGTTATGTGATAGAGAACAGGGACCTCGCGCACTTGCTCCCAAGGGTAGGGGATATTTTCGAGAAGCTTCATGACCGCGTGAGGCACATACTTGAGTGCGCCAAGGTGAACACGTTTGTCGTTGCGGAACTTTCTGTTACTCATATCCCCATGGTCCTTGATAATTTTGCGAACGTGCTCTGGTGGCAGATCCTATAGCACACGTCAGTAATGAGGGAAACGAACGAAGAAAATCGTAGAAACCTGTTTGCCCATGTCAACGTAACCTCTTTTGCGCTTTTCGCCATACCGCTTCTTTTGCATGGAAACCCATTTCTGCGATTTTTGCGCGAGTATTTCTGGAGAAATACGAGCTGAGACGTGCTGGGCAATTCCTGGTGGTGGGGGCGGCATGCCCGGCGGGGGAGGAACAAAAGCGGCGCTCATCGTCGATGATGAAGGCGACAGAGAAAGTGCGCTCTGCTGACTAAGCCAAGCTCTCGATCAAATTTCAAGTTCCGACCATAGAATAAAATGTAGCAGCAGTGTCAGAGGGCAACGGTTGAAATGCTCACTCCAGGAAAGACAGGAACATGAGCATTAGGAACCTTGGCCCCGTGCCCAGATGCATCTAGACGTCGACATTTTTGCGTGATATGAGTCACATGAACATATATAATTGCACCCCAGCAGTCGCGAATTTGGATTAATGACCACCTCCAATCACTTCCAACGCATTGCGATATTCGCATGTCTGGTGCGAACCCTCTTTTTGAGTTACGTGCTGGCTCTTCAGCCTTTCCTACTAGGCCGCCGAGCCACATGGCAAACCGCTGCGCACGCTCCGACCCCATGATCACGACGGCCATGAGGCCATTCTTAAAGTGGCCCGCTCATAATGTGGCGGTCAGCAGACGCGGCCGCTTACTTCAGCTTCTGCTCGCTCCCAGACTATGATAAAAAGACTCGCCCTTGCGCCACTGTGCATTACATTCCCACCTCTCGACTATGGGAGACGCAAGTGCCGCAGTTCACATCCTTGATATCCGAAACTATCACAATGACAATGACGCGGATATTCCCGTGCAGGACCTTGCTGATACTATCATTAGGGGTCTCAAGGCTCCTTTCAACGCAAAGACACTACCCACCTTGCTCCTGTATGACGAGCGCGGTCTCAGACTTTATGATAAAATCACTACAGGCGCACCGGAATATTATTTGTTTGGCGCCGAGGAAGAAATATTCCGTAGGTGTGCTGCGGAGATTGTAGGAATCATGTATGATCGTTCGCTGAAAAGCGACGGAAACACGCCACCCCCTGTCTTAGTAGAACTTGGCGCAGGGTGAGTCGTGCCAAGCGTCTCACTGGTTCATTTTCTGCCAAAGTTCGCAACATTTCGTTTGCCGCGTGTGCCCAACCAAGTCTATGTTTTCAAGCTGACATGTGCCACAGTGCCCTCAGGAAGACCTCACATATTCTGCATGCTATCGCCGGCTTGGTGAAGGGAAACCCCTCTATCCCTTCCGTGAAATTCTTTGCGCTTGATCTTGAGGAGCGAGAGATTCAGCGGACTCTGGTTCAGCTGTTGGATTCTGACGTGGGTGCCGCTATCCAGGGAAAGATTGAGGCAAGTGGCATGCTGGGCACTTACGAAAATGGTGTCGCCTTTATAGCACAAGGAGGCTTTCAGCGAACGGCTGACGACGGTCCCTGCAGCAGACCATCATCTGACCGTCGGCACGATTGTCAAGTCCCCTGCGCTGAATCACCTGCCTCCACTCCCCGAGATATGGAAATCCCGAAGCCATCCATTCCAGGATGCTCACAACTTCATATTCTGTTCCTCGGGTCCTCTATCGGTAACTTCGTACGGGGAGAAGATGCCCGATTTCTCCGGTCACTGCCACTGCGTGCTGGTTATGGTGATACACTTTTGCTTGGGCTAGATCATGACAACCACCGCGAGGAAATTGAGATTGCTTACAACGACCCGAAAGGTCTTACCAGGAATTTTATTTTGAATGGGCTCAAGGCGGCTAGTACTGCTCTCGGTGACCCAGAACTCATCGATTCCGATAACTGGGAATATACCAACTCTTACGATGAAAGCAGGCGTGAGTATATCAATTGCGGCGACTTATGACATCTTCTTTAACTCGATCTAGGAGCCCATGAAGCGTTCTTCAAGTGTCTGCGTCCTCATTGCGTGACGATACCAGGCACTCAAGAAGAGGTTTATTTCTCAAAGGATGAACTTCTCAAGATCGAGATGTCCCTCAAGGTAGAAAGTTGTCTAAATCACAGATCCCTGAGACTCACCGTTTCTTCCCTAGTATTCAGAGAGAGATGCCTATACGTTATTCACCGATGCCAATTTGCGACCTATCCAGCGCTGGACAGATGACACGTCGCGTTATTCACTCTGGTTGCTTGAACGTCCACCATTCATGTTTCCCTTGCTTTCGTCACCCACTACAATCGCGGAAGACATCATCGGTGAAAGGTTTGGCGTTCCAAGCATGCGAGACTGGCAAAACATGTGGAATGCGTGGGATTTCGTTACCCTTCGGATGATTCCACCATCCATGCTATTTGAGAAGCCTATCGACCTTCGCCATATCTGCTTGTTTTACTTTGGTCACATTCCCACGTTTTTGGATATTCATCTCTCCCGTCTGCTGCAGGAGCCCCACACTCAGCCTGAGGAGTTCAAGGTCTGTTTTATATCATTGTTCATACATTTATATATATTCATGCTCGTAACACAGTTCATCTTCGAAGTAGGTTACCTTACCTCATATAGCCACCGCTCATTATCTTGTCCTGTGATAGAGGGGTATTGACCCTAACGTGGACGACCCAACTCAGTGTCACGTTCGTTTCTCCAGTCATTCTACGTTTTCAACTGCTAACGGAATGTTTTCAGGCCCACTCTGAAGTCCCCAAAACTGAGGAAGATTGGCCGTCGCTCAATAGTATTCTGTCCTTCAGAGGACGCGTTCGCGATAGACTCGAGAAACTGTACATGGATATATCCAGCGGAACTATTCAATTGACGAGGAAGGTCGCTCGAGTACTTTTTATGACGTATGAACATGAGGCACTACACGCTGAGGTATCAACGTTTCCACTTATGTTGGGATGTCATTTTAATCCGATGTCAGACTTTACTATACATGCTTCTTCAGCGAGGTGGAAGTGGGACAGTCCCTCCTCCAGGTTTCGCTACACCTCCATGGGAGTCCCTACTTGCAGCATGGAATACTACTCCGAAACCTCCCTCTTCAACCGTCGTCATTGAAGCTACCACCGTCACTCTCGGTATTGACGATATCGAGGCCGACGATGGTGTCAAGGCGCTGGATGTCAAAGGCCACGTCTTTGGCTGGGATAATGAAAGTCCATCTCGTCAG
Source organism: Boletales sp. KT-2023a (assembly GCA_038090395.1). Classification (NCBI taxonomy): domain Eukaryota; kingdom Fungi; phylum Basidiomycota; class Agaricomycetes; order Boletales; species Boletales sp. KT-2023a. Next base: position 107,185 of record JBBPMP010000019.1, read on the forward strand.
GTTACTGTCGATACCTTCAGAATCTCTTGGAGGCCCGTTACCAACGGCGAATTCTTCGAGTTCTATACACGTACCGGGAAGGACAAAGTTACGCTCCCTGCTAGCTGGGTGCAACACACGGACGGGGAGATCGAAGTCCGCACGCTATACGGCCCTTTGTCTATAAGAATCGCTTGGGATTGGCCCGTTCTCACTTCCTACGACAATCTGTCGGTATATGCGAGGGTCCAAGGTGGTCGACTCCCTACCGAACCCGAACTGCGATTGTTCTTGGACAAGTTTGCATGCGGCTACGAAGGTGGTGCAAACATCGGATTTAGAAACTGGCATCCCGTCCCGTACGTGATACGATATACACTCGTTGGGTTACTCGCTTACGCATGTTGGCTCAGCGCTACGACCGGGGCAGAGAAGTACGGTGGTCGAGGACACAACGGCGGTGTGTGGGAATGGACATCGACCATACTTGATGGGCTCGAGGGCTTTGTCCCGTCCAAGCTATATCCTGGGTGGGTAATGTTTATTCGATACGCGTCTAGTTAAATGACCGTGACCCAAGGTATTCTGCTGACTTCTTCGATGGCCATCATCAAGTTGTGGTACGTTGTCGTGATGCTTGCGTTTTTCTATTTGCTCAACGTCCCTATAGTTGGGAGGATCTTATGCAACGATTCCACGGATTGCGGAGAGACGAAGCGTGCGCAACTGGTACCAACACAACTACCCTTACCCGTGGGTTGGTGCAAGAGTTGCGTACGATGTGTGAGAAGAGAAGGTTACTCTCTTGTGTAGTAATATGATGTATTTGTATCCAGAACGACATGTGCCACATGTACAGCATGACGCTTTGACCTGCATGTAACACTTTATTGGCAACTTGGTACTATACCACCTTTTCGTTTCGCTCGAAATCACGCCGCGCATCCACTTAGAAAGAACTCGATGTGGCCAAGCATTCAATATTACTGTCCTTGCATGTCCGAGTCAAACTTGCATCCTCCCCCACCACCAACCTTGGCTTCATCCTCCGCAAGTTTTCATCCATTGCACAATCTTTACTTTTGCGAGGAATGCGATGCCGTCCGATGCAATCGATGTGTCTCCATTGAAGTTAGTGGCTATTACTGCCCGAACTGTTTGTTCGAGGTCCCTAGTGCAAGTGTAAGGGCGGAAAAGAATCGGTGAGTCGATCTTTGACAGGGCAGACATTGAAGTTTACCATCTATAGATGCGCACGCAACTGTTTCTCTTGCCCCATATGCCGTTCCACTCTGTCTGTTGTAGCATCCGACCCCCCGGACGACGATGGTCGACCGTCGACCACACTCAGCAATGTTGGGGAGGCCCCGTATTTCCTATATTGCGGTCATTGTCGTTGGGACTCTGCCGAAGTCAATATCACATTTGAAAAGCCAACTGGACTGGCAGGTCAGTGGTATTGGTATTGTCTCGCCCTTGCTCATGAGATGTATCTTTAGCGCAATTACAAAGGTTTGAGGACTCTGCCCCAGAGTCGCTGGAATTCGAACGTTTGAAAGAGCACTTCGAGCCTTTTCTGCGTGCATCATCTCTTCCATCTTCTTCACATCTGCCAACAGCATCGTCTCATCACCTGCACGCATCCTCTGCCACGGCTGCAGCCTCTGCCGCACTCGCTCGCGATATTCCCGGGATAGGCAAATATAACCCACTTGGTCGCAGCCGTGCGAGTCGAGATAGAACGGCAAATAAAGATGAGATGCCCGAATACAAGAGCAGGGTGGAAACTGCTATTTTCAGCCAGCTTGGTGGTAGTGGAGACGACGCGGATGTCGAACTTCTCAGGTACATGGAAAGCGTTGAGGAGGTGGCCAAACTTGAACAGCGGTGGGGGAACAGCTGGATGACGCCACCGCGATCAAGGTAATGTTCAATATTTATATTGGACGGGATGGTCAATTGATCGTGTTCAAGCGACCTTCGACCACATCGGATACCCCTCCATGCCAAAGTCTCGAAACGATGTCCAGCATGCAGGCATATATTGATCAAGCCGGAACAAAAGGCGCAGTCCGTGCGTTACAAGATCAAGCTTGTGGCAGCCAATTACTTGCCCGCCATTACGGTGGGGTTTCCTCCAACTGCGGCAGCCAAGCGGGTGGCGAACAAGGGTCCAAGTTCAGGAACAGACGCCAAGAGTGGCGTTATCCATGCCGGAACAACCAACCTATTCCAGCTTGCGCTGACCAACCCATTATATGATCCAATTCAAGTACGGTTATCTCCCCAAAGAGTTGCGGATGGGCGTTCGTATCAAGTATCGCTACCAACTACGCCGTTCTCTGTGGCAGCTTTCGCAGAGGCATGGGAATACGATGACGACGAAGACATGTTTGGAGTAGAGGACGACGAGCTTGGGATTGGGGTTGGAGAGACCGGAAGGGGGGTCAGGGACAAGGAACCGCGCAGTCGCCTGAAAAATATAGGTGTGTTGGAGAGGAGGGCAAACGTAACCATCGTGGGAGGTGAGGTAAATGTCAAGCCTGGTGTCAAGGGCAGCATCAAGGTATGCATTACCCTCTCTGGACTCATCTTGGTCTGATCGGCCATGTAGTTTAACATGATGGTTTCATACACATACAGATCTGATGACCCGTTGCCATCAGAGGATGGTGCAGGCACTTCCTCCAGAACAGCAAAGGCTCCTGAAGTCAAGACATTTTCCTTTTTCACTGTTGTCGATCTTGGACCCAGTGTAGCGTCGAAGAATGATAAATCGGCGGACAGCACGGAGGGACAGGGTTGATTCCGTCGCGCGAATACTGCGCCTCATACGGTTGTTTGTTTAGTTCCCGTGTGGGCCATGTCATGTTAGGTTGCGATTCGTCCCTGCTCTTTGATTGGGCAATCTCGGCATTCTATAACTTGAACGGATCCAAATCAGTACCGCGGTGAGTCATATGGTAGTCATGGCCGAGTCACTCGATATGAATTGTCGCCATTGCCCTGTATTGTTAACCTGACTCGTCGAGCGTCACTGTTCTACGCCGATGATCATGATAGGTTTATATAGCCTGGTGCATTGCGTGTACAAACTTGCACTGCTACGTATTTTGTGTTCATCCAGAAGGATGGGAAGCGACACTATACTACCTCCTTACACACCCTCGACTTCCTCACCCCACTATTCGAGTGAGCTCTTACCAGGAGAGCAAACGATCGAATTCACTCGCCGTGCCACGTCACGATCTCCTACGGGGGTATACCGTAGAATAACAGACGACCTCACCATTGCTCTTAGGGACCAGCATCCCGGCAGTGTACGCCCTATATATGGTCGGAAAGGTGTCATCCGTGGAGATGTGACCCTCCACTTGGATACAAGTGATTTAACGTCGGTGATACTAAAGGTCGGTGATAGCTTGTAATCTTCCAGCTGGGTTCTCACAACCTCCCAGCTCGAGGGCCACTTTCTTCTTCGCGCTTCCGGGGCCCCTATCTCGACTGCATTTTTTTCCACAACCTATGCCTTGTGGAGTGCGTCTCATGCACAACCTTGTCCTCGGACCATCCCGTTTGAGGTCATTCTCCCGCTCACCTTTGATGATGGAGGTCAAGCGCGGGCCTTGCCACCGAGCTTCGAGAGCCACGAAGCCCGTGCAGCATGCTCGTACTCTCTCAGCATCGAATTATCACGTCCGCGGCGATTTAAGTCCATTTTGAAAGGAAACGGAGCGCAAGTACGGTGCTTTTATGTTCTACGATCCTGCTCATAGTTTCTTCTAGTGTCAAGGTGCCCTTCATGTACCTCCCGCGAAGTCGACCGCATCTGCCTATGCTCCCCAGCGACTTGCCGTTCTTGACTACCGTGAAAACATCCCCTGAAGAATGGCATGAAATTATGTGTGCCATACCAATGACCCAGGGTTCCGGGTTGGCCCCTGTCGAATGTCTGGTGAGTCCTTCGAATCTACGATCAATCGTACTTGATTTAATAGCACCCGTAGTTGTTTGTTCCGTCTGTGCAGGCTTATGCACTGTCAGATACAATCCCGTTCCATCTCCAGATTCGCGGTAGTCCCTCGTCGGTTATCCCATTCCTTGAGCAAGGACATGATACTCGCCAAGGCGGTATCGGTCAATGGAACGGAGGGGTGATCATCAGAGTATATCTGCTCCGACAAATTATTGTCAGAGCACACGGACAATCTACTACTGCAATTCGCAACCTCGGAGAAGGGAAAATCGAGCCTTCACAATCTTTACCTTTGGATCACCATACATTTCTACGGCATCCTCTCGGAGAGGGTTTGGACACTCTTGATTGGGACGGAGTTCTCAAATGCAGTGAGGATGTCACCGCTCCCAGCTTTTTCACTGACAGGATTTCTATAATGGTACGATCTTTCCTCGAGTTCTAATGTTTTTATTTATTTATTTACCCTTTCGAACAGGACTCGATCGTCCTGTCGATCACTCCTCGACAACCACTCAAATGCCCGCTGTTGGGGATCAAACATTCTTTTCCAATACGGCTCGTGACGGATCCTTGGTCAAACGACGCCGTGATCTAGAACCTACTGTATCCGCATGGCATAGTCGATTCACTGTGATCACAGCATCGTGTCCACTCCTCTCGTCTTGCTCCAGTCTGCAACAACCTACCGCGGTAAGCTATCTTCATGACGTTTACTTGTGCCGTCCGCTCACGTTTCCTGTTGCCAGCGGCGCATGGCTCCATAGCAATGTATTATATCCGTTGGATCCCAAACGGGGTTGATGTACCTCCAGATGTCGCTTGCCTCGAAGTCGATGGGCTTGGCCGATTTACAGCTTGCATGCACTGCACTCGAAGTATCATGTTATCGGATTTATGACGAACTGTCACATCCGTACTCTGCTTCGGATGTTGAAGTACTTCTTATCCAATTACGAGCATTGGTATGCCAGGAAGGAGTCGTGGGATTACCCTCTTTCTTCCCATTTTTACACTTGATAGCCGCTATTTTTACGAATCAAGTTCAGGAATGGATCCACACAATCTAATAATCAGTACCCTGGAAGCATCCCCCGCTTTGTAAATGAGGTGATGATTCTCGAGTTGCCTACCTAGTTAGCGCGCATTCGATCTCAATGAGACATCTTGGCTAAAGTTGGGGAAAGCTGCCGCGAAAGCTGCCAAACTCTCATCCTTGGCGACTGTGGCCACTTGGAGTTTGTCCTGCCTGCCCAATTCAATTCAATTACGTCCCAGGTCCGAATAATACAATCCAACACTGGGGGTGAGGAAACGTATGTCCCAGAATAATCATCCTAAGCCTGAATGAGCCGAGTCACTGAGCCGGGAGCTTATATGAGTGCTCTAATCGATGCTGGCGCTGCCCAGTGTCACGGCGACTTCGCACAAACTAGGTCGCTTATCTTCGATGTGGATTTGAAAAGTCTCAGAAGCAGGATGTTTCGTGTTGTTGTCAAGTTGAATAAGCTGTCGTCGAGATCTGTTATGCAAGTTGTTAAACTAGGTGTTTTTTCAAACGGACGTCAGCGCTTCAGTTGCGTGGCGATCGCAACTCGATTTGTATACCCAAACATGCCTGGGAGACCGAGCTGAGTTGTATCATGCCAAGGACTTGAAGGAATGATTCAAAAGCACCGGATCATGCACATGAGTGTTGTAGTCCAGCCTCAGCTCGGATGTCCTTGGCCGTAAACGACGCTTAAATCTCTTCATTTTCTAGCATTATGAAACCCAAGAACGTATGGTTTCATCAGGTGTGTCGGACCAATCACCGGAGATGGTCGTGGCATTGTCGGGTGTGACTCGACGCAGAGCCTCACAGGCCGATAGCAGTAACATTGCACTTGATTTCCGCAGTCGACCGTTCTCTCACTTTTCGTCAGCTCTTTTCTCTCTGGACACAAAAACATAATCCGGAAATGTGATACAGCTTTGCAGACCAACTCAGATGTATGCAGGCAACATCATAGCGACCACGCGACCGAAGGATTAGGCTTGATGGCCGCCCCTCAAGCGGGCTACAGGCCGCATCGGCATATCCGTAGCAAAATCTGTCATATCTGTGACGTAATATGCCCATTTCGTACGCGCGGACTGCCACTTGCCACGGTTCAGCAGAAGGTGACACTGAATTTTTAGCCGCTTCACTGGGTCTACTATGCAGTACGCGGCAGTGTCACAGCAAGTATGTATCATTGTTCAAGCGCATCAACATGCGGTGGATACGTGACATCAGGCATTGCCTGGTTCCTGAGTCACCGCGTGGCTATCGGGCCATCAAGATGAACCGCACTCATTTGGAATCCTGTACTAGGCTGTTGTTCCTCATATACTCCGAACTCGCCCACGAGACATTTCTTGAATCTGCAAACTGCTCCCTTCCCTCGATCGGCTTCGAACCATGGAAGTACCGTCCGAAATTGATCTTCCAGACTATTCGCCCTCTATCCCACCCGATTACTCCTCGACGCCTCTGCCTGGAGAGCAATGCATCCAAAGGACACCAAAGCTGTCTGATTACTCTCGCGAAAACTGTGCCTTCACGTATGAAGAGCATGATATGTCTCTCACATTGCGGGGTTGTCGGGAGGAGGATGGCATTCCTACATTTGGGCTGTGCAGCACTGTGTGTGGCGAATTCTCGCCAACAAACAGGGAAAAAGTTCTCTCTGTTACAGTCAAGGTTCGTATCTCTTTCTCCCTCCTCCCGGCGTGGTTATTGAATCCTGGGCACAGTTAGAGGCACAAATTCGAGTTAAACTACGGACTGGAGCATTAATACATACTCTCTTCTCCAAGGAGCGCTCGCTGTGGCATAAAAATGACTCGACCGACGTTTGTCCTAGCTTGTTGCCTGTTTCGTTGTCGTTCCCTTCCACATATCGGGACAAAGAGCATGGTCGCTCGCGTCGTCTGCCGCCTTCCATGTCACTCTCCGAACCATATCGAGTGGCCGTTGTGCACTCACTTAGTGTTGTGGTTCGGAAAACCACGGGGTCGATTTTCTCCCGAACAAAGTCAGTGTTGCGCATATAGAGACTGTCCCCGGCTGATGCGAACCTCTCCAGAGACGTGTTGCTGTCTGCATACCTACGCTACAGTCCACGCGTCCGTCCGCCCAGACCATCGCCACCTTCCTTCTCTTCCCTGAAAATTTGTCCCGAAGAATGGCAAGAAGAAATTTGGGGAATGTCAAAAATCTCTGCGAGCGAAGGTAGTGAACCTCTGGTTGCTCAATGTCATGTGAGTCGTACCGTGTCAAGTCTATTCAGTCCTAGTTGACATTTTCCCGTAAGCTCTTCGTACCTTCCGTTCGAGTATTCTCGTCGTCAGAAACCATACCATTCCACATATCGTTCAGCTCTTCGGCGCCATTCTTGGGCAGCATCGCTGAGCATGTGATACAAAGCGACACTTCCCTTGAAAATCCCATCCACGCCTTCCTCCTTCGACGAACTACTGTGTCGATTAGGGATTCCCAGGATGTCCAAGAAGAAGTTCTTGGGGTCGGCAGAATTTTTCCTAATCCCACAACAACGATTGAACCTGTCTTGGAGGACTCGGCGACCCTGAGCTGGGACGGTGAAATCCGATGCGATCGACCGATTGAATATTCTAGCTTTACCACCTCCGTGGTCGAAGTCAAGGTGGGGGTTGTCTCCATATTCTGCAATTTTGTTGATTCTGACTTCTGTTGCTTCAGGATTTCTTGGTGCTTTCGCTGCTGGCCCCCCCTGGCCCACTAAAATCTATTCCTCCTCAACTCTATCAAGCATTTCCTATCCGTCTAGCCACGCATCCTTACAGAACCTGAAGAGATACCCTTCGCATCATTTATTTAAGGATTAAATTATATAGGTCTTTACTTAGCATTATATGGAATTTATACATACACTCCAGCTTGTACTTCATAATAGTCTGTAGGATTAATGAATGTATTGTGAATTGCTCCGTCTTGGCCTCCAGTGACATTGCACATGTCGAGTTGTCAATGAAAACAAGATCTGTGTCTGCGGAACTCGTGTAGCCACTCGGTCTCAGATGGCCGCCGAGCGATTACCGCATCAGTTTGAAACACGGTGGCGACCGTGCCGAACTACTAACAGTCATGGATTATGATCAAACACTAACAATGATAAACACCGGCATGATCAAGAGAGTACTGCGACTGGACGCCAGTAATCATCACACCTTCCTTCGATGGCCAACATCTCAGAAAGGGTCTACAACCTCGTTCACTCACACAAGACGTTGACCGCCGTGTTCGCCAGTGCGACCGCCGAGCCAGATCAAGACCCCGATACTGTATCTCCGGGTTATCTTGCCAAGTCACTTTATGTCAACGAGCAAACCAAGAACAACTACGGCCTTCATGGAAGTGGTCATCTAGACGCATTCAAGGGACTTTTCCAGCACAATGGAAAGAAGGATGTAGAGCGCATTCAAGCGATTGAGCCAACTCAAGAGGACTTGGACAAGGCTGCTCAGTGTGGCAATTTTGGTTCGCGACCCAGCGATCTGTTTTTGAATGTCAGCACGATAGTGTTTCGTTTGTTGACAGCGGGAATGACAGCGCTTGCTTCATTGACAGATATACGTGGATGTCCTAGCTACCTTGGACGGCAACCCGTGGGCCGGTGTCGTATCCCCTCCTCTGTTGGGATCTAGGGGAGTCGTGAACTTGTCCATAATATCCCTGTAGGCGTCTGATCTAGTGCGGCGTGTCATCTGAGGGCTAAGATGTTTGCAGAATACCCGATATCATGCAACACTATTACGACTGTATCGTCAACGCAAAGCATGAAGTCTTCCTTGCTACAAACTATTGGGAGGCATCCAACGCATCCACATACGTTTGCGACGCTTTCAAAGAGCTATCGAGGCGGGCGGAACAACGTAGAAAGAAAGTTGTCGTAAAGATGATTTATGACCGCGCAAACCTGAAGATGCTTAGAGAGAGCCATGTTCTTGTCGAAGAGGAAGAAATGTTGAGTGATGAAGTCAAATTACCAAGGAGGAGTGAGATCCCATGGCTCGATTTCGAGCTCGTCAACTTTCACCAGTAAGTGACACGTCCGTTCGGGGGTTTCGACTGTATAACTCAAGTGACTTTCCAGACCCTTGCTAGGAACTTTTCATTGTAAATTCATGATCGTCGACAGGAAGGTGGCACTGGTAAACTCGAACAACATTCAAGATCGCGCAAACATGGAGATGATGGTGCACCTCGAAGGTCCCATTGTGGATGGGTTTTACGACATGGCCCTCATTAGTTGGTTTAGGCCGATGAATCCGAGACTGCCTCTGTTGGACCGACAATTTGAACAACCTGAGGGTGGCTACAAGTTTGAGATGGAAAATGAATATGCGTCGACATGTCTCCTCGATGGGAAGAGAGGCGCAGAGCTTTACCACAGGTCAAGGAATGAGGAGCCACCTCCGGACGCACTGTTAGACGGCAAAGTCTTCATTTCGGGAAAGTATCAGACGATCACCGAACATCTAAGTTGGTTTCGCATTACAGTTCGACGGGGCTGAGAGCTAACGTATTTAATTCTAGACGCGGATAATCAACCCGACACGCACGCGACCATCGAGTATGAGCTACCTCAATCGCCTGATGATGAATACCTACCTCACATCTTTCATGCACCACACGAGGAGTGTCCCATGGTTCTCTTGAATCGTGCGCCGTACGGAAAACTAGGAAACCCAGATAGCGCGATACTCAACGCCCAAGACGTTGCTTGGCTTGCAGGACTGAAGTATGCGAAGAAGAATGTATTCATTCAGTCGCCAACGTTTAACGCAGTGCCGGTGGTAGAAGGTGTTTTGAACGCTGTGCGCCGTGGGATTGAATGCACGCTATACATAGATGTCGGATACAACGATGGAGGGGAGGTACTGCCTGGACAGGGTGGGATCAACGAAGAAGTCTCGAAGAGAATGTACGCAGAGCTGAACGAGGAGGAGAAAGAGCGACTTCGGTTCTATTGGTACACTGGTGAGTGATACGGGCGTCAGATCACAACAACGATGTCAGATCACAATGAACATCGTCACAGGAAAAGACCAGATTAAGCCGATCAACGCATCCGCACAGAAACGGAACTGCCATGTACGTGTGCCGTCGGTCCTTGCAAATGAGATATTATTGATGTGGCGTGCGATCAAGGTCAAGTTGATGATCATAGACGATGCGGTGGGCATTGCCGGGAACGGCAACCAAGGTAGGTCCAGAGATTGGAGCCTTGTCGAACAATGTAACGCGAATTTCCACCAGATACGCAGTCTTGGTACCACAGCCAGGAAGTGAATGTAATGATTGATAACCCAGCGGTCTGCAAAGACTGGCGGGATACGATTAGGAGGGTGCAGAACACGCACCTGCACGAGCTGCAGAAAGACGGCATATACCTCGACCAGACTGGGAACCCGCTGACGGACTCTACGGGGGTTGGGAGTGGATTAAAGGGCATTATTAAAGGTGTGCAAGGATCCATTGCTCGAGCGCGTGGCAAGGGCGGATTTTAGCGGGTTGTGTCATGGACTGACAAAATACGTATTTCGTGAACTTTGATGAAGCAAGGACGGACCGATCTTGCATCAAACTGCCGAGATTCTGTCAGCATGACACTGAAATGGCGATCACGGCAACACGACCCGCGGTCCATACGGTAACGGTGTACGGAGTGGGAAGTCAGTCTTATGTATAGCCTGACGGGACCATATGGTACCAGAACGCAATCAATCACACGTTCTGGCACTTGTCCGTCTCCGAGGACTCGTCCTCTGCTGCTTGTCAGACACCCTCATGCACGCAGCCAGTCTGCCCGAGTACGCTCCCCCGTCGCAGCTCTTTTCACCGACGTACACCGCCACACCGCGAACACATGAGTACCGGCTGGCACTCAACCCACGACTCCGGTCTAACAGGCTGCCTCGCTCGTTCGTGAAGCAGACAAAGAGCGGTAACATGAGTCTGAAATTGGTCGATCAGGATGCAGGTGTAGCACTCCCTGTTTACGGCCTTGCTGCCGCCGTCCAAGGCGTGGTAGAAATTAACAAGACCGAGGGTATCACCAGCGTTGAAGTACAGGCAAGTCGGCCGTTTCTTGTTGAAGCTAGAACGGGTGATGACTCGAGCCGCACAATCAGATTGAGGGTGTCCTCAGGCTAGAAGAGGTAGCAGAAGGCGGAGCGTCGACACGCAAGTTATTCTCGAAGAAGAGCATGCTTTGGGTCAAGAATAGGGCTCAACACACACCGTGTCCCAATTCGCTACAGTTTAGCTTTTCGCTCCCCACAACGTACACTGATGGAGAAAATACGTATGTGCGTGACCAGATCGAAATAGGCATCCGAATATCACGCTCACGTGGCACCGTAGTCCTTGCCACCCAGCTTTGAGTCCCATCTCTCGGGACTTCCTGGATTCAGGGCAAACATCAACTACGGTGTCAGCGTGTTCGTGGTCAAGCCTAGTGGTGTTTCCAACGTGGTCAAGTCTACACTCTTTCGCAAAGATGATTGGTACGTCGAGATCCGCTTTGCGCTGTGTTCATACTCTTAATCATACTTCGTCCCAGGACCGTCTCTACACCGTTTCTGTATTACCCTCGTACTCGCCCAGCCGTACCAACACCTCCTCCACTTGTGGTGGCAATGAGCGCTGGCTTTGTGGAAACGCCTGAATGGAAGTCATTTTCTTCGACGTGCACAGCGAATCAGCCAGGACTGCGGGATCTGATGACCAAGGTTCGTTTGTCGCATCTCTTTTCCACGCAGTTTTCCACGCAACCCTGTCAGTTATATATTCCCTCGACACGAATATTCTGTGTTCGTCAGCCCATTCCGTTCCATCTATCGCTCCATTCCGATGCCGATTCTTTACTTGCGTTTTTGCCACTCGCTCCTGTGGCCGGGTTAATTGCTCCAAAGAGACAGGCCACACGAATTCAGCTCATGCGTCAGACGTCGGTAGATGTTCGGTCAGCAGTCGCGAATCAAACCATTGAATTTCGCCTTTTTGATTTACGCCATAGGAATGCTTTGATTCTTGGCACCAAGACAGATATCTGGCGAGTGGATTGCATTGGTGAAGGTGCATTTAGAGAAGCTGTGCGTGTAACAATTGACCGCCAGCTGACATACTATCCTAATGCTGCACAAGGGTATTGGGTCCGGCTGGGCAGCGTTTTATGGAGACATTTTTATAAGTGATGAAATTACAATTGGGGGGTTTAGAACCAGTGGGTTCACAGTGCGGGTACGTTCATACGCGTTGCATACGGTTGCAGTATGCTTCAACCAAGCAACAGGATTATCTGGTACTCACAACAACGCCTCCTGATCTTGCGAAGTCGCCCTTCAAGGAGCTCAGAATGACTGTACCTATCCGATTGACCACCGATCATTGGACGAGCGATGGCACAGGTATGGGGGTACTATATAGTCCAGCATCCATTAGCTCTTCCGGGGAACTTTCCCCGGCACTTGACTTTTCATGTATCCCCTCAACTGTGACTTGTACTCCGTGACCAGACGTTTGGTTAGTCTTACGCTTTCTTGCAACGCCGATAGACGATTATTAGCACTAAAGCAATCCGTATTAATTACGTAATTATATGTCAACATCGTCATGATTTTGCAGGTTTGCAAAAATCTCCTCAATGATGTCATGTCACGTGGGTTTCGCCACAAGTTCTGGCTTCGACGCCTGAACGATCCGTTTACCAGCCAGATGACAGCACCATCGAAAGAGACCGGCGATATGGTACCACCTGCCGGGACAGAACAGCAGCACATGCAACCATCGTCGTCTTCTGCGACAGACAAGCCGACAGGAGTCGACGGATCCCCTCAACAATGTGTGTCACGCCATCACACAGGTCTCCACGACTGATATTGCTACAGTTTCTGCGGCCCCGCGTGACGCAAAGGATGTGCCTGCGCATCAGATCAAGAAACCGTCCGAGGTTAACCGAGATGACCCAAACATCAATGTTGTTGAACTTCCACCACGAAGCCCGACTTTCCAGGAACGAGTATATGGTCAGTCTTGTCGTCGCGCATGCTTGTACCTCTTTTGAACGATGTTGGGACGAACCGCGTTAGGTTACGCAAGGGTAAGTTGATCTTGTCCTTTGAGCGGGTCTGCTGATACACTTTTGAATGCCTGTGATGCAGCTGATCCGGGGTACCGTGAGTTGCGCCGTTGTGGGCCGTAGCGGAGCGGGTTTGATGAACGATGTCACCAGGTGCTCGGTCAACCTGACGTCAAGGAACAGGGAACACAGGTGCTTCGTGGGGAAAAGGGTATTCCGCAGCGCAGAGGCTCCCAGTCCAGCAAGTAGGGCGATTTCCTCGCTCTCGCATTATCGTAATATTGCCGTATGTAGCTTGTCTGTTTTTGTGCACAAAAGTTGAGCGCTTGCATAAACGCGCTTATCAATGGGATCTAAGATCTGCGTGGGTGCTCGCCACAAAGACTAAAGGTTAAAATTTTCCTCCTCGGTCGACGAATGCTGATGCGCTGGTACATGAACGAGCGTCAGGCTTGACCAGCATGTATGCCTGGCAGCTATTCCAATCGCGGGGAATTCAAAACGCCAGCTGTCTGGTGCAAATCGGGTTGGAACGCGACGCTTACAGTTTTGACTGAAAATGAAAAAACCCACGCTCTTGCAGGCATCTGACACTTGGAAAAGAACCAGCATGTTGTCGATGACAAGTCTCACAGACCGCTCGAGCAAATGGTCATGCGTGGCAGAGCCAATGTCCTCGGGGTCGGGGACCGTCAACCCAGTTGTCCGTAGTTGCGAATACGCGTTAGCGGTGAGTCGCTATTCTGCTGACACAAAGTCGTTCTCGACATTGGATTAGGAGACAAACATCGTAGAAATAAGCGAGGAGGGGGTGAAAAAGGCTGCCGAGTATGTGCGTAATTACTGTTCATGGTGGTCTAGTCACGCGCTGAGGAGTGCGCCACGGCAAGATTTTGCTTAGGATGTTTGCGGATTCGTACACGCCACGAGCATGGCGAACGCACCCTTTGCACATCTGTCCTCCGGAGCCGTACTCAGCCTCAGACGTACTCACGAAAGAGTGTCTCAACTGGATTTTCCTTATTTCCTCGCTCAACTTTAGCTTTTGGTCGGAAAGGGAGGGGACCAAGGAACGGTACGGAGTGGAATGGCGGAAGGGCTGGGGCACGGAGGCGAGGGGTGTACACACGGGATATTGGAGCCTTGTCGCAGCACTGAACCGAGGTGGGTGCTTGGCGATACCGTGTGCGTGTTGCAACGCAGTGACGGTGGCGGTAACAGCTCTCGAAGAAAACATACCAATAACGGATCCGTGGTTCTACTCGTCCGAAGAACTCTGTCCCGACGCGCTAATCTCGCACGTGTTCCGTGCTACGTCGGAGTCGAAAGAAGAACTGCCATTACTCAAGGAGCGGATCGCAATCATGAGGCAAGTCGGTGCAATTCTTTGCAATGTACGTCATACGTCCATCGGGTCCTCCTTCTGACCGACGCGCTCAGGACTTTGGCGGATCCTACGCGAGTTTCTTGGATGCTTTCCAGCGATCCCACCACGGCCGAGGAACAGCATTGGAGCTCGTCCAGACCGTCGTTGATACATTCCCGACTTTTAGAGATGAACGATCGCTCGGTGTTCGTCGGGGTATGTTCTCCCCCTTTTTTGGACGGTTTTTTTTACTCATGGCATTCGCCCAGTCTTCTTTTGGAAACGCGCACAAATTCTCGTTGCCGAAACATGGGCCGCGGTCTTTCCTCCGGAAGCCTCTGTCCCACATCCTCTCTTTCCACATGGTCCCGGCCCGTGTATATCCGCACTGACGATGTTCGCCGATTACCGTGTTCCTCAAATTCTTCACCACCTTGGCATCCTCATCTACCCACCCTCACTGCAAGAAAAGCTGAGGAACCGCGAGAACATCCTTCCTGGTTCAGACGAGGAGATCAGCCTGAGGGCTGCAAGTATCATTAGTGTCGAGCGCATGCGGGACGAGATTGTAGAGTTGAGGGGAGGCAATGCAAGCGCACCATGCGGGGAAATCAGCAGCGTGTTGATCGACTTTTACCTTTGGGACTTGGCCAAGAGAATCGAGGACAAAAAAGATAGGGTACATGGTATCAAGAGCGTCGAGATTCTTCCTGCTCATAGAACGAGAAGCATATGGTACTAGACACGATTTAGTAGAGTGAATCCGGTCACCCCGTGGCCAAAGCGAGACGAACCAAATTAGAAGATCCTCATCTTCCGTTTCCTCGAACCACCACCCAAGTTTACGAAATTCCTCCTTTCTGGGGCCACGTACTCCATCATCACTGCCTCAAAAATGTCCTCTTCCCTTTCGCTAGCAATCAATTCCCAATGTCCACCGTACTGCTCAACATTCCATCGTTTCTGAACACCTTCAGTGGTAGCCGTACTGGTCTTGTCACTCCATCGCCACAACCCATATTCGTTTAGGTGAAGACCGAGTCGCGAAGCGGCTCTTCGTATGGCAAGATTGAATTCAAAGTCACCTGTCAGTGTTATCAACGCTGCACCCGCACATTGACGTGGGCCATAACTGTCGCAGTCAATTCACTACTAACATTCGACATTTATAATCAAACTCACAAGATCTCGGCACTGAAAAATTGACCTGCGCACTTTTCCACAGCTTCGAGTCTCTCTGTTCTCGTTTCCCACCCATTTCCTGTCTTGCCCTTGGTGCGTTCAGGAATCCTGACAATCCCATCCCATTTTTGGGCGCCAACTGCGATAGGGGAAGCAAGAAGTCCTCTAGACTCCAGTGGCGAGATGATCTCGGTCAAAAATGTGGCGGTATCTGGTAAGGCCTTGGAATTGACCCTGGTTCCATCGTGGCTCGCAAAGGGAGAGGGAATGATATGATATTTTCCCTTTTGTTTAATGGTTGAATCGATGTTCGGGGGACATTCGGGTGGGAAGATGCCCGTATTCTGAGGATGAAGGACGAGAAGGGTGATGTGTTGGGCACTGTCTAAACCACGACGACTGAAAGCGACGTCAATTCAAGTGCGAGTACAGGCATGCGGGACCCACAATTCACCGCCAAGCAAAACGGTAAATTTAGAAGAAATATTTTGTGCAACAAAATCCTGGTTCGATGCAGAGTGAGACCAACAGGGCAAAGCGAGCATAGCATGCCACCTACGCAAACGGCAGATGCTTGTTCATGGGTGACCGGATGATCCTGGCGAACCAAGTACCGTGCTTTCATCTGCTGAGCGTGGCTCAACGTCGGGATGAATTTGGGCTCTCTGAGATCCTGCAAGGATCTACAACCTGCGTCGTAGAGCGCATTGGCCTTGATTGACCTGTGATTACAAAAATGAGAAACACGTGGGGATAAGAATGCGTCTGCGTACCCTATACCACTGATACTTGTAAATGTGGATACTACCTGTTCTCTGTGTAGCTCATCGAGAGTCTTTTGACGTCTTGATTTTCTAGGTTTTGTTTCTCCAGCTGGTGTGGATATTTCCTATAACCAAAGGGACATCAAGTCATGACATGAAGGCAGAGGCGAGCCACCTCACGGACATAGGGAGTTTCAGCGAGGTAAGCTTCTATGCGCTTCGCGATGCGCACTCCTATCCCTTCGAGCTAGAGGAATGCATGAGAAGAAAGTCGGTCACAAGGAAACGTGGACTTGCATGCCTGACTTGGTCGACTGACCGAACTTGCTCGTGCAGCTGACCAATGGCACCGATCGCTTTCGAGTAAGCTCGCACCTTGTGAGCGTTCACGGTTGCAGAAGCCTTTTCCTCCTCCATGTCTAAATAAGCGTTAGCATGTCCGCGAGGAGGATGGCCGAGACCCACACTGCGTCAACACGCGAATCAAGTCTTCGTTGGGCGCGAGAAACGTGGACTTGTGCCTCCAACATACCCGTGCATAAGGGGCAAGAGTTGTCGTCGTCGTCCGTCTTGTGAGCAGTGTCGCGAGCATCCTGGAGCACGTGAAGCGAAATTGTGCGTTCAAGAAAGGACGCAGGGGTGAAAGCTTATGTAACACGCGACTTTTCGCTCCTCACTCGCCGTCCCAACGATGACCGACACACCAACGCAGCCGTCGACGTCGTACCCGACGACGAACTTGACCAGTCTCACCGACGCTCAGCTTAGGCAGACGATAACCCAGTTGTCCAACGCCGCGACGAGCCAGTTTCAGCCTTTCACCCCAACCGGTGCACACACGGCGCCATCCAAAGGTCTGTCGGACTTATTTTCCCCCTTCTGCCACCCCCCGACGTTGTCTCAGCATACCTCAAGAATGTCCACACGTGGTCCACGTCGACGTCGTCCCCCAGGACCGGGACGCGATCGCGTGCTCGCGGTGCTAAAGCCGCTCCCGCGACACCTGCTCCGACAGCCTACCCCCCAGCGGCATATCAACCGCCAATCCCATCGCTTCCCGCTGCACCTGCCCCGCCTCCTGTCCCACCTAATCCTCCCCCGCACCCCCTCCCCGTCAGCATTCAGGCACTCCATTCTACCTACCCCTCCCGACTCCGCACAGGCGCATCTCTCCTCATGCAACCCATCTTGAACGGCCCCTCTACTACCGCACGCACCTCCAATCGTCGCGGAGGTATGGTCAACTATGCTGAACCAGGATCAGGGGATGAGTTCCCCGATGCTGGCGCCATCGACTCGGACGATTCAGACTTTATCGCAAGTGGTGGCACTCGAACGGCCCTGCGACAATCCAGGTCACGTATGGGCAGTGGGATGTCTGTTTTCCATTCGGGAAGCGGAGTATCTACACCTCAACCTCAACCACCCCAGCTTCAATTGCAGCAGAAACCCGCACAAACAGAGAAGGCGGAGCTAGAACAGAGCTATTTGGGCATGATCCCCCCACCCCGATTTATCAAACCCAAGTTTGTCGGCACCACTGCCCATGAATATCCGTGAGTCTTCTTCCGTTTATTCTCTTCGATGGAAACTCGGCGTCCCAGCGTCCATTTCTACGGCATGTTGATTATCAGTTTTAATATGACGGAGTGTACAGATCTATGGATTCTCTTGAAGTGCATTCCTTAAAACGCACATCCCTTGTCCCTATCCGTGTCGAGTTCGAGACTGACACGCACAGAATTCGAGACTGCTTCGTCTGGAATCTCTACGAAACACTGATCAAACCCGAAACTTTCGCAAACATTTTTTGCGCGGACCTTGATCTACCGATTGTGCCTTGGGCCGAGACCGTCGCTAATCAAATTAGGGCACAACTCGAAGAGCACGAGGGCGTTGCATCATTGGATTTGGGCGTCGACAATTACATTCACAGGCACACGGACCGAAACGGCGAAAACGTCGAAGAGATTCCCGAGTGCAGAGTCATACTCAGCGTGAGTTTTTCATACTTTCCCTCGTCGTCGTCGCCGTGTCTTTCCACTGCGATTGACCCTGATGAAACGTGTGCGACGTAAGGATCACTGACGCAGCCTTGTTGGTCCGTCACACGTAGATTGACGTACAGATCGCTACCTACCACCTCCTCGATCACATCGAGTGGGATCTCCTCTCACCTCTCACACCAGAGGCATTCTCTCAGCAGCTTTGCGCGGAACTCGGACTTTCCGGGGAAGCTATCCCACTCATTGCACATGCTGTGCATGAAGAACTGATGAAACATAAAAAAGATGCTATTGAATGGGGTGTCATAGCAGGAGAACGCGAACAGGCGTCCTCCACGACAGAAGCGCCTGCAGCGGGGGCCAGTGGCGGAATGGTTATGAAGGACAAGACTGGTCTTGGCCTTGGGGGATGGGGACGGACGCCGAAAGATGGGAGAGGTCCAAAAACGCTCAAGAGTGTGTGGAGGGAGTGGACAGAAGCCGAGGAGTTCAGGACACGATTTGAGGTGCTGAGTGCAGAGGAAGTGGAGCGAAGGGAGATCGAGAAAGAGAGGGCTAGCAGGTGGGTAACCCCTATTCTTGGTAAAATTCCTGAGTGCTAAACGTGACAATCTACAGACGTCTGCGTAGAGAGACATCCAAGTTCCAGACGACACGGACAAGGCGACGGTGAATTCAGGTATTGATTCCGGATTCCGTGTACGTCACTATGTTAGTCGGTTGTTGTTTGTTATACATCCATCATTGATCGTCCGACGACTTATTTCGTAATCCATCTTGCTCACCAGTGTCTGACAGAAATTACGCAGAAGGTATTTCGAATGATAATACGTAAAAAAAAACCCCAAGTTTCAATGACGAGGTATGGGAGATAGGCTGGGAAGAAACCTGGCCAGACAAATAACGGAACCTTGTCAAAGCGCCGGCCACGTATACGTTTTAGGAGACCCTGTGCATGCGAGCGAATGTGCATGCCGAGCTCAAGCCGGAAGGATTCCGGCGAGTGTTGTGTCGTTGAGTCCGCGCGTGAGAGAAAGGCTGATATGATCGTCCTTTTAGTTAATACCTCGTGTAATGTGCTAGCACTCGGGTCCCCCTTGCTCATCAAGAGATACCCGACCTGAATGGAGACACTGTAGGGGCTTAGGAGCCAACATCGAGCACACGATGCTATCGTTGTTTCACACGTTACTACACATCAAGCGGTTTGGTTCTGATGTGGTCTGAAATAACGAACTTCTTCTGCTCCATAGTCATCCGCCCCCATGAACGCCGTGTGGTCCCCCTAGACCATATTCTAGAAAACGTGTGTGCGTTGCGTCGTTTGCGCCAGGAATATCTTGCACAGTGCGTCGTGCAGGCAAGTTATGCTACCAGTATGTCAGTTACAATAGTTGATTGAAGCGCGTCACAGAAGAACTTGCCGGAGCTTGGTTTGGTAATATTATGGATCGTTCGGAAGCGGATCATATTGAATTCATCAGGTACTTCATGATTGTATTGCTAAATAAGAATGGGGTCGAGTAACATTATGTACAAAACATTGGGGAGAACATACCGGATACACGTGCAAGGACGATTCCCTGAGGAATTCAGTTTTTGAAACAGGGATCTTCAATCTCGTCAAGCCGCTCATTAATGTTGTTCAGGCTGTTCTGCAGCTGGTCCATTCTGTTCACTAAAACATTAACTGCGGCAGCACCGCAAGATTAGCATAAATGTGCAAGTTCACTGCCACTCACGTCACGGTTTTAGTCTGAAGATGACTTGCTCGACCCATGTCATGCAATGCAAGTCATGTTTACATAATATGACATCACTTTCCCTTCCTGTCCCGCCAGCGCGTCCGATTCACGTGTCCTACGCATTTTTCAAGGCGCACGACGCCACATAAAATTTCACAACTGGCAGCCGTCGCGACTTCCAGTTCATCCCGCAAGCCTTTAGGCTTATTGATTCCACTGCCTATGAGTTTCCGTGCTACCGTTTATTCTCTTCGATGGACACTCGGCGTCCATTTCTACGGATCGATTTTAACATGACGAAGGCGTACAGATCTGCGGAGTGCATTCCTAAAGCGCACATCCCTTTTCCCTATCCGTTTCGAGTTCGAGACCGACACGCACAGAATCCGAGATTGTTTCGTCCGAAACACTGATCAACTCGAAACCTACGCAAATATATATATATATTTGCGTGCACCTTGATCTACCGATTGTACCTCGGGCCGAGACCGTCGCTAATGAAATTAGGGCACAGCTCGAAGAGCACGAGGGCGTTGCTTTGTTGGATTTGGGCGTCGACGGTTACGTTTCACAGGCACACGGACCGAAATTGCGAAAACGTCCAAGAGATTTCCGAGTGCAGAACCATACTCGGTGTCAGTTTCTCATGCCTTTCCGTCGTCGCGCGTCTTCCCACTGCGATCGACCCTGGTTTGAAACGTGTGCGACGTAAGGATCGCTTCGTTGGCCCATCACACACGTGGAGACGTACAGAGAGTGACCTACCGCCTCCTCGATCACGTCGAGTGGAACATCCTCTCACCTCGCTCACCAGAGGCATTCTCTCAGCAGTTTTGCGCAGAACTCATTGCACATGTTGTGCATGAAGAACCGACGAAACATAAAAAAGATGCTACTGAATGGGGTGTCATAGCAGGAGAACGCGAACAGGCGTCCTCCACGACGGAAGCGCTCGCAGCGGGGGCCAGTGGCGGAATGGTAAGACTGGTCTTGGCCTTGTAGGATGGGGACGGACACCGAAAGATGGGAGGGGTCCAAAAACGCTCAAGAGTGTGTGGGGTGGACAGAAGCCGAGGAGGTCAGGACACGACTTGAGGTGCTGGGTGCAGAGGAAGTGGAGCGGAGAGAGAGGGCTAGAAGGTGGGTCACCCCTATTCCTGATAGATTTCCTCGGAGTGTTGAGCGTAACAATCTATAGAGAGACATTCGAGTGCCGGACGACACAGGTATTGATTCCGAATTCAGTGTACTTCGCTACTCGCCGAAGCCGGTCTATGTTAGTCGGTTATTTGCTCTACAGCGACGCAATCTCCCGTCATTGATCGTCGGATGGCTTATTTCGTAATCCATCTTGCTTATTAGTGTCTGGCAGAAATTACGCAGAAGGTATTTCGAATGAGGACACGTAAAAAATCTCCAAGCTTCGAAGACGGGGTACAACGGGTTTTTAATTTCTGCCAGGAACTGAGAGATAAGCTGGGAAGACCCAGCCAAAGAGGACATGGAAGGAGAGAAACAATGGAACCTTGAGCGCCGGCCACGTGTACGTTTGGGGAGACCCTGTGCATGTGAGCGAACGTGTATGCCGAGCTCAAGTCAGAAGGGTTCATTCGGAACGAGCGCTGCATCGTTGAGTCCACGCGTGAGAGGAAGGTTGATGTTTGACGTTCAGGCTGGACACGCATGGTGGACGGACGAGCGACGGAATAAAATCCAGTTCCATTTTGAGTTAGATGGGATCGAACGACGAAGAGTGGAGACGGAACGAGCGGAATTCCCTTCCATTCATTCCAAACTACAGTAGCACATCACCTTGAACGCACGCCAACATATCGATATCGCAATTGACGTACGCTATCATTGTCGCTGGGGCCGACTGTCGCCGAGGAAAACCGAAAGTGGACGTATACCGAGTTTCAGACGGTGGAGAGCAAATGGATGATAGGGAGATATCGGAAAAAGGTGACGTGTTAGAGGGGGAGAAGGGTGTGATGATCGTGATGATTGAGATACGGTGTCTGAGGTTATCGTATTGGCTGCGATGTGTCAAAATCCTCGGCGCTGCCAACTTCCGAAGGTGGACAGGACATTCTGACGTGCCACTTGTCTCGGATGGGATTCTGACGAGTGGTCGTTTTAAGATGACTGGCGTCGGGTTTACATTCCTGAGACAATGGAGCGGACAGAACCGTGAAGGGATAATGGAGTACTGCTGGGCAAGCATGTGGTACATGGAATGGAAGGATTGGGGTGGGCTGCAGGTTGCGGGTTACGACTGCGGATGTACAGGAAATGAGGGATTACGAGTCCGCGGATCTATGACATCGTAGTGGTAGTGCCCATGGAGTGAGTAATTTGAGGTCGCCGTTCAACGGGCGCGAATGAGGAGGGCGATAGCTACGTTTTGCTCACCAGATTTTCTTTGTGGGGCACTGAGCATAGTGTCAAATTTTGAAGTGTTTCAGATATATCACCCGCAGGGACGGGTGAATGTGGGAGCCACCGATCTGGATCTGGATCTGAATTCTGGGGATTCCGCGAGCGTCCCCAGGTCCCTGGAAAATGTGCTGGGGAAGCGAGTTGCGCAGCCATACGGGTTTACACAATCACACACAGCAAGGTGGAGTTGCTAAATGGGTTGGACACCGTGCCGGGAATCGCCGTGGGGATGACGGTCGTGGTGAAGAACGATCCATGGTCGAGAAAGCGAGCGGGTCTGGGTACGGGCTATTATTGGTGTTGCAGGGCAGCATGTGCAAGAACAAGAGAAAGGGGTGGCAAGTGGTGAGGTGGCAGTTTACGAGAGGATGGCGTGTTGGGCGGGGGCAGAATACTGAGGGGAGCAACCGCCAAGGATGGATGGAGGCCGAATCACGGCGGATAAACGTCAGAGCGCCGTGAAACGCTGGGCCATTTGGACCTATCAAGCGTATCAGATGCGGCTCGATCAGTCGGGTTGCGAGTTTCCCAAATCACAGCCGTCCGAAATCACGTCTCAGCTGGTGATATGGTAGGACCAAGGGAGGTCGCCATGGTCAATGGTCTAGACTGGGGTACACCTTCTTTATTTATTTATTTATTTATTATGTTATATATTATTTATTGGTTCGGCAATTCCCCATATCGGACCGATACGGGCACGGAGCCGTGTAGAATGGAGAGAAAAAAAAAAAAAGCGAGAAAGAAAGGGAGAAAGAGAAGGAGAGAACATCGCCATCGTCGTGTGCAACGGTGAGCTCGTCGCACTCAGCCTCCGCGACCTCACGCACAGCCTGTTGACCCGGATCCCCGCTGCGGTGCGCCCGTGTTCCCCACGTTCGTATCTCCTGCCCCGCCTCATCGACGACGCTCCGAGGGCGTCGTTGCAGCTGCGCACAGCTTCGCCATACCCATTTACGACATTTCTGTCACCCCAACGCAACGTGTGCCCTTTCCACTTTTTCTTTTTCCCTCAATTCTCTTCTCGCCCATTTACTGTTCCCGGTCTTACCCCGGACTCTCTCTCCCTCTCCCTTCCACCATCAGTTCTCGTCTTATTGATTCCTATCTACCCTATGCGCCCTTCCCTTCCATAAATTCACATTCACCTCCTACGACATACCGCATTTTCGCTTCCCTTCTTCGTGTGTCCTCCCTTCTTCCCTCAGGGTCCTTATTCCCCATGTGTACTTATATTCCTCCTTTCCAGTCCTCCTCGATCCTCTCCTCCCTTAGCTTCCCACCCTCCTCCGCCATGGACGTCGCGCTTCCGCCCGCACCCCAGGACAAGGCAACCCCACGCCCCTACAAGTGTCCATATCCCCTCTGCGGTCGTGCTTTCAGCAGACTCGAGCACCAGGTCCGTCCCCGTTCCGTCTCTCTCGCTGCGCCTTGATCTCCGATCGCCTCTTTTCAGACCCGTCACATTCGTACCCATACCGGCGAAAAGCCGTTTGTGTGCACCTATCCTTCCTGCGAAAAGCGTTTCTCTCGCTCAGACGAACTCACACGACACTCTCGCATACACAACAACGACCACACTCCCGCCAGCGTCCCCAACCATCCCTCAAAAGGTAAACCAAAGTCCAAGTCTGATCCGGACGACTTCGACCCCGCTATCACTCTCCATCCTTTTACCCGCTCCGATTCTCGTGTCCAGGACCCTTCCACCATCAGAATAAAGAAAAAGGCCAGAAGCCGGGCAAATAGCGATGATGAGGTACGTAGTCCTCCACTCTTTACGCGACCTAGCCCCATAGTCGGCTCCCCACATCTTACATAATTCGCTAATTGCCTTATCCTATCAGGGGGAATCCTACGCCCGTCCCACCTCTCTCGGCTCATATGAGCCATCTCACCATCCTCGGCGACCGCAGACTCAACTCCCCCCTGCGAATCCCTCCGCTTTTTCCACTCTCTCTAGCCTAGCCATGGATGAACTTTACGCCCTCGAGCGCGAAGAAGCCCTCAGACGCGCAGAGTATGAAGCTCGCCATGCAGAGGCCCTTCGTCGTGCCGAATACGAGGCTCGCAACGCAGAATCCATCTACTTCCACCCCCGCCCCACTAAGAGCGCCACGACCAGTCCTGTCTCAACCCCCTTTCACGCCGGCCTATCTCTCAAGGCCCCAACCGCGGAGCCTACTTACAGAGACTGGCCAGCAGAGCAGGAGCCAACTAGACCCTCTGATAAGCTCGCCACAACCAAGAGGAGAATGAGCGGTCCTGGTTGGCAGATGTCCCCCTTGCCACAAGATCCCCGTCCCACTTTAGACCCGTCGCGTTCTGCTACATTCCCTGAACCAACAAACGGTCGCGTAACCCTCAGCCCTGGCATTCCCCATCGTCCATCGCACCCATCTCATCCCCCTGTCTATCGCCACCTAGCTACCCATGACGATTCACCCTCCCCGTTGAGCTCTGATTCCGATTCTGTCCCACCCCATCACACTACACAGCACCCATCGCATGCACCATTCGCACGCCCACGTGCATCATACCCTGCTTCTGGTCCTTCAGCCGAGTTTTCGCCACAAGGTGCCCCGGCCGTCAAACCCGAGTTCACGTTTACCCCTTCTGCAAGTCCTTTCCTTGGGCCACTTCGCACGCTCAACCTGCATTCTACAAATCCTTCGCGAGCCCCATCCCCTATACTCCTCCCCCCAGCACATGCCTATGCTCAAACCGATGCACCCGCAAGCCCAGTAGATCGCCAACGCTCTAGGGGCTCCAGCATCGTTGGAAGTCCACCGAGTTCCAAGGGTATATTTGGCCCTGGATCCCGTAAGAGGAGCTCGGGTGATGTCACACAGATGGTGACATTGCCGCATGTCCACACCTACCCGGGCCACTTGTCGCTTGCCGCACAGACTGATCGACATATCTACTCTCTCCCAACACCTCAGCTCTCGAGCGGGCCGAGCAGTAACGGGAGCAGTCCCGGAAGCTTTACGTACCCATTACAAGGTAGTGGGTATCCGGTGCGCTTTGAGGCGGCTCCAGTCACCCAGAGCCCGTCAACCTCCCGCCCTGCTTCTCCCCCTCCTGGCCTTAGCAACAACGGAACGACTGCACCTAACGGCCAACATCTTGCCCATTCAGTCCGCCTTGCGTTCGGTATGACCCCCATCAATCCATCAGGACCCCTTCGTAATACGTCCTGGCCATCCGCCAAAGCCACGAAGCAAAATGGCTCTTCATCCACAGCCCTGAAGTCGAGTACATTCTCATCAGCTTCAGTTCCTGTTTCCCGTTCCGGCTCCCCACCTATCACCCTGCCACCCCTAAAGCTCAACCCGGCTTCTCCCAAAGAACCAACGGATAGCGACAAAGAGATGAAAGTTTCAGACGACGATGGGGCTCAAGAAAGGAGCGCACGCAAAGTCGAACTTCCTGGTTTCCGGGAGTTCGAGGCTGCCGCCCGTGCTGTCCGGTGATCCGCTCCAACAACCAGCTCGCACTTCATTTAGTCCCACGACTTCATTATGTTTCAGAAATCTCGTCGTTCTGTCGGACACTTATATATCCTATTGATCGTTCCCTGCTCTTCTCTTACCCGCAGTCCATTCGTTTTGTCTATCCCGCATGCACGATCCCTTCCCCTATCTGACATAGAATTCTAGATAGTCCGTATTTTCAGGTGTGTTTCGCTTGCATAGATGCGTCACGTATATAGGGATCAGGCATCTTGAGGACGTATTTTATGTAGTTTTAATATTCCGTGTATCTACTCGTCAGTCCCCGTTCGCTCTGATTTGTAGTATGAATGCAAGATTGTATCTTTGCGCGTCCTTCAGGGTGATACGAATAACATCTCCCATCTTGAACTCCGACGTTGATGTAGACCGACACATCATACAGCTCATATGCACTCCTGTAACATGCGTTCGATCCGCATGGACAATCTGTCCTCGAATGGCATAGAGCGGATGAGAAAGGATATACTGCTGAGAACGTGTGCCAATGGTTTTCCGTTCTCCAGGTATGTATGTCAATCTACGACTTCCTGATGCGTCGCCGAGTGTCGCTGGTTAGGACATTGACGGCGCACAAGTCTTGCGTGAACAGTCTCTGCTTCTCGCGGAATGGCGGAAGATGGCTGGCCAGCGCAGGAGACGGTAAATTCGTCGAACTTATCGCCACAGGCTGACTGCATATACAAATGTTCTCTGCCAAGATTTTCGTGTCCAACTATGGGACTTTGAACAAGAGGACGTGCGATGTCCGTACCAAACTTACGCAGGCCCTGCGGTCGGTGTCCGTCCCCTCGGAGATAGGTTTGCTTGCTCATCCAGGGCGATAACGACCTGCAGGGCAACGTACTATCTCTCGACTTCTCTGCAAACAATCGGCATCTTATAAGGTCCGCAAGTGTTTCATCTTTGCCCTTGGAAACTGGTTCTCAACATTCTTAGCGGCGGCGCAGACAATCTCATACTACGGTTTGATATATCGAGGCTAGCGGTTGCTTCTGGTCAAGGAACACGCCCCCCTGAGTCTGTTTACCGACGTCACGATGTAGGTGAAGTCCCGCCCTTCTATCAGCCGCAGCAACCTATTTGTGATGGATATACGTAGGATAGCGTGCGGTGCGTGAGTGCGCATCCCCACCAAGATGAAGTCTTCCTAAGCGCGAGGTAAGTCTCATGACGTTAAGGTTCATGAATTTGTATTTCCCTGATTCTTTGATCGTTCCCGTGGCCCCCAAGTGAAGATGGGAAGATCATCCTCCACGATGCACGTGTTGATAGGAGGCTGTCATCTGCACAGGGGATGCTTCAATGCGCAACAGAGTTTACGGGAGTGCAAACACATCCCATAATGGAGCACATCTTTGCAACAAGCGAGTCCCACGGACAGGTTTGTCTTCGTGATAGCCGGATGGCGTTCGGCCCGTTATCTGGGAGGTCTAATGACGGTATCGTGCAAATTGTGAGCATTCCAAATCGTTTCCATTGTGTCGGTTCAGTCGTTCTTAAAGTACAACACAAAATTATCAAAACGGACTTTGAGTTATCTGAGCAACCCCGAAAGCAGTAATATTGTCTTTGATCGTGACGGTCAGCAGCTCTTGCGCCATTGACGAACGGAATTTGACCCTTGCTGATTCTTCAGGAAGCAAGTTGGCCGTCACAATGCTTGTAAGTGTTTGTATGACCGTCGAATGATTTTACGCCGACTGGTCGATTAGCATTGGTTCCCAACTATTTATGCCGTTTCGGATCCTCATCCTCTTGCTGTTTTGACCGGCAAGAATGGCCCCGACGGGTCGCCAATTAATTCCGGAGAAAGAACGTACTCAAATTCATGTACCATGAAGGTGTGTTTCGGAATCAAATTTCTCACCCACTAACGTCAATAGTCAGGGGCGTTTGGTGGGCCCGGAATGAACCATGATATTCTTTATGGAGCAGGGTCCGATGATTTCAGGGGCTATGTCTGGAAAATACCTGAACTTAGCACTCTTTTGGGGCTCAGACAGGTAATTAGTGCGGACGAATGGATGTCACATGAATGGCCCGGGGTCTGCGGTGAGTTTGTGATTGACCCGATGTCGTATCGTCTTATCTGTCATGGGCCACAAGCATACTCCGAAAATCAATGGGCAACACGGTACTTTCCAACCCAGATCGATACACCACTCTGTCGATTAAACGGTCTGTCGTTCGATATGGTCCTAGCAACACGCCTGATCGCGTTTTTAGGGCATAGGTCTATCGTGAACGCTGTTGCGATCCATCCATCCCTTCTCCATATCGTCACCTCTGGCATTGAACGCCACGTGTTTCTACACAGTCCGACGCCCGCTTCGCCGGTGACGTCTCAGCTTTCCGAAACACCGTCTGAGACGCGAAGGGTAGGGGACTATAGCCTCCACGACTCGGCACACTTCCTACGCACATTGTTGTTGGGTCCACATCCGACACTGCACGAAGAAATTGACGAAGCGGAAGACGAGGAGGAGGCAATATCCTTGTTTGACCAGTGAGCGGCCCTGAACGTCCACCAGAGAAAGTTGCTCACAAGGAAACGCACACAGCATTCTACGGGAAGAGGGCGACGGTGACGTGTTCACACTGCGGCATTGGAGAGGCAGCGAAGACTCGGATGTTGACGAAGAGGATGAGGCCGTGGTGAACGTGATGGACTCCCCGACAGACTCATAGGCGATGTTTCTGTACATACGGTTCATCCGATGCCTCTTGTTTGATTGTTTTGGATTTTCCTGATTTCTCCCTGATGCCCGTCCCCCGCAGCACCAGAGTATGACTGGATTTCTGAGACGCCCGAGGCTCGGCGCTCATGATACGTGCTTCGCCATCGCGATAGACTGACGTGACGAAACGAACCAAAGTCTCGACGATAGACATTGCCGTCCTACAAGGGGTAATGTGGACCCTGATGATCGGTGACTACCATCACCTAACCACTGACAGCTGCTGACGAAGGACCAAGAGGGATATGGTCGAGACCCTTCGTCAACCAAAAGGACGGCGTGAAGATATGGCGTATCCAAGACTCTAAAATGATCGACTGGTCGAATCGAGGACCGCATGTGTTTAGATCCTACGATCGGTACGAGTGCGTATTTTATTTATTTATTATGGCGATGTGTACATGATCATGTTGCATCGTAAACTCGTTCGATCTCGTTCACGCATGGGTGGACGGCATCCGACGATCAGATGTACGAGGTGGATGGTCGAGCAAACCGTCGTTGTAGGCCGGCGGACGACGCAGGACGACACTGCGGCCGCTGCGTATCGGAGCGTCGAGCCTGACGAACGTGACCCGGCGTTCGAACGGCCATCGCTGCGCATATCAGGAAGATCGAGCTACGAACGGACTTTGGAAAGAGCAGGCGGTGGCACCGTATGTACTACGACAGGGCCACGAATGCGACGTGCCGGACGTAGACGACGCGTTTTCGTTTGTTCGGACGGGAGGCGGAATCAGGTCCTCTCGTACGAGCTCGTGATCGAGCAGGGGGAAGGGTCTGCTGATCTACGATTCGCATGACCTCCACCTCCGAGTCGCGGCTTGAGAAACGGTTCTGGGTCGGGGGAGATGGCGACGCACGTTGGGTGCTTGCGACGACGACGCGCGAGAGATCGGTGTCCTCCCAATTCGGCGGGTGGCAACCGATTTGCATAGGCGGAACGGATCAGCGCCACGCCGTCCCGGGTGATAAAACTGGGTTCGAGTGGAACGGTGACGGGCCTCTTTGTGTGCGCGTGTAAGGCCACACCGTCTGAGATCGTGCCCCCGCGAGGCTGTTTACGCTCTCGATGACGATGGCAATGCACATTATCCTGCGGTGTATTACGTATGTGTTGGCAATGGCGTCCCTGAAGTCAAGGCACGAGCGGACGGGGAGCTGTGTGCGTACCTCAAGAAAACAGGGTTCGGGACGGACCACACGTTTTGTCGTCAGTGGCTGTCAACAAAATGAGGCAGGGATTAGAAACGCCCCAGTTCCTGAAGACATCGCGTTTAGGGTCTGGTTGATGATGGAGTTGGCGACTTCTTGTATATACCGTACGATATGAATATACAATGGGAAGGCCTGTCTTTACTCAATTCCTAAAAGGAAAGCCCGAGTACTACCAGAGACGACAGTCAGTTAGTGAATGTCCGAATCAGCATGTATCCCTACAATAGTGGTTTTCAACGAGTGTAAAATATATTTTCGTACGAGCAATGAAAAAAAAAAAATAGCTCGCTCATTATTTTAGTAGCGCGGGTCCCAAGCCGTCTTGTATTCAGGCACGTATGCGGGGGTGTAGCCAGGTTGAGCGGCAGGTGCCATATGCATGTCATATGCAGCATGAGGTGATGGCTCATAGATGGGTCTGTAGCTCGGTTGATCGATCGTCCAGGCAGTACCGGGAGCTATGGCATTTCTGTTGCGACGACGGCGATAGCAACAGACCAAGCCAAAGGCGAGCAGGATGAGAACAAGGACGACGGCAGCAATCAAGCCAAGCAGCACTGGGGATTTAGAGGATGAGGAGTGGGAGTGGGAGCCAGAGCTGGAAGAGTTTGAGCTAAAGATGTTTGCGATCTGCTCTCCGTTGGCGCCTCCGGCACCATTCCGGACATTTGCAAAATCTTGTGACGCCTCCGCTGCATTCGTGATTGGCAAGAGCTGGATGTAAGCAGTGTCCGTCGACGGCGTAGCAGCGTCAACCATGTTACCAAAGTTGATCAGCATATAAGCGTTACGCACTGAAGAAGGAATCAGATCCGTGACCTTAAGAACAGAACTAGCACCCACAGAATGCCATTCCCAAAACCATATCAAAGAGAACCTCATTTTCCTCCTCAATGTCAAACGAGTATGGCTGGAACTAGTGGAGTATCGGTAAAACTGGTAGGCATCAAAGGGCCGTACTCACCGCGCCGACGCAGTAAGATTCTCCATCTGCTTGCAAGTCAAACCCGTCAAAGTTCAGGTCCAGAGGATGGATAGGAAACTCCACGCCGCCAAAGAGGAAAGTAGCCTTGACCTCTTGGTCGCAGGGGAGGACATATATCTCTCCAAGACTACTGAGGTTGGTGAGGAGAGCACCAGGGATGTTGCCGTACAGTGCGTCGGCAACATAGCTGTAGTGCACGATCAGAGATTAGAAGAATTTTATGCCGGCATACTCACGAAGGAACCTGAGGAAGGGTGAACCCGGTGTCAAAGATGACCGTTGCGTTGGGAGTCTGAGCACCCGTGACTTGAGTCTTTATCTGAATTGGTTTGCCGTCTGGTCCGATGATGCCGTTAACGTCAAGCAACGTTTGCCAATGTTGACCGCCTTCGAGTGGAGCGATGGTGACGGCGTGTTGAGGTTGATTGAGGATGTCTTGGTATTCCGTGAGAACTTCGCCGATGGCGAGGTGACCCGGATAGGGTTCATCAGGGTCGCTTGCGCGCTCGAGAAGAACGGAAATGGCAGGCGTGATGGACGTGTCAGAGGTGAATATGCGGTCGAGA
Source organism: Boletales sp. KT-2023a (assembly GCA_038090395.1). Lineage (NCBI taxonomy): Eukaryota > Fungi > Basidiomycota > Agaricomycetes > Boletales > Boletales sp. KT-2023a. Next base: position 138,816 of record JBBPMP010000019.1, read on the forward strand.
GGCGGGTTTGCAGCTGAGGAGTTGCCTTGCTCTCGGATACTGGAACCTGAACTCGGACCGAGGCCGATCAGACCGTCAGCGCCGGCGGCAGCGTTGCCCTGTGGGGCGTAGACTGAGCGAACATGAGGGAACCCGATTTAAACCAACCATGCGTAAACCAGACGTACTAAAGAACTGGGAGTCGATGGAAAACCCAGCAAAGTCAAGAGTAGCGGACATGACGTTGCCTGGCACACAAGCATAGTGAAAGACGTGCAAACCCACGGAACAGTGAAGGTACCTTCAGCAGAACCGGATGCATAGGTGACGCCGGCTTGAAAACTTTGGGATTCGGCGTTGGGGACATCAAGAGACACCCAGAAATCGGAGCTAGCAAAGCGGCGATGTGCACAGAGTCTATTACATCCGAAAGATGCGTACCTTCCGGTATCGATCATGACGGAGAACTCTTCACCGTTGAGAGTGACGTTGGTCACATAGACCATGTTCTGGGAGTCGCTCAACTGAGCCATAGTTCCGGACATGGCGGTGGACCTCCGTTGGGCCCCAGAAGCTCTGGAACCGAGTTGACCTGAGAGCTGCAAGTGTGCTGCATGGCTGGGCACGATCAAGGCGAGAAAGCCCAGGGAAAAAAAGAAAGAGGGCTTCATGAAGGAAGGGAGAGAAAGGTAGACGCCAACAAGCGCGATTTAGCGACATTATATGGTGGGGCAGGGTCCATCATGATGAGTGAGGAATGCAGCATGTTCGCTTTACGACACAAGGAAAAACATTAAAGGTACTGTAGGTTCTTGGCGTTGAACCTAGCACAGGAAATCAAGCAACGTTCTCATCGTACGTCGTGCTTGTCGAGCTGTGGAGCTGGCGTGGAAGATGACCTGAACGAGCGTCACTACAAAGTTGAGCGTTGTTATACACACCTTGTTTTGTTTCTAGACTAGATGCGCTCGTTACTCCTCATCCACTCGTTCTTTCTTTCACTCCCTTACTTTCATGTCCTCGCCGTTTCTATTCCGTTCGCCGTTCGTTCCGTACCGGATACCCACCATCTTTCTTCTCGGCGGTCCACCGGCGGCGTAGTGCCTGTCGGGAACACCCAAAATTCGTTCTACTATTCCAACATCACCCTCGGTGGCCGCCAAATATCTGTCATGCTGGACACCGGAAGGTATTCCACCCGTTCTCTCGTCGCGCCCAACTTTGACATGTCGATAGCTCGGACCTATGGGTAACCGGCTCCGTGCCAAGTACTCAAGATACTGGCAAGTCACTCACTCTGTCCTACGCGGTCGGAAATGCCGCTGGTATGTCCTGCGTATTTCCTCTCACACCCGACCTCACTCCCACCCGCAAAAGGTGACGTATATACTGCCCCATTTCAATTCGATGGTTACACGGTCCAAGACCAGGCATTCCGTCGGTATCCCACCCTCGTCCCGTATGATCACGCTGACAAGATCGATGCAGTCCTCGTCACGAACGCGTCGTCTTTTTCTACTATTCATGCCGAAGGCTATGACGGTCTGATTGGCCTCGGTCCCAACTCTGGCTCTTCGATCTATAAGAAACTCAGTGGAAATTCGGGAGACAGTGCCGTGAACCGAATATTCGAGCAGAATTCGACGTCCTCTTATATCACTTTGATGCTCAGCCGAATGGGTGACCCGGCCAGCAACATACAGGGACAATTTACCATATCCTCCCTCGCCCCAGGATTCGAAGACGTAGCGAATCAGCCCCAGCTTCCGGTTGAAAAGGTGTACAAACTCACGGACAAGGACCAGCACTGGCAAATCTTGACAGACAAGAACGATGGCATCATCGGCCCCGACGGACAACCAATTCAATACTCGTCGATCGTTCCTAAAGCGCCGAGCGGTCAATTGGTTGCTGTTTTAGATTCCGGATTCACACTGCCCCAGGTCCCTCGTTCGGTGTCGGACGCCATTTATGGACGGGTGCAGGGCGCGGAATGGTCCACGCCTAACCAGGCGTGGCTTGTGCCATGTGGACAATTGATCAATCTCACGTTCAACTTTGGTGGACAATCCTATCCAATCCATCCATTGGACGTCTCTTCCAGTGATTTCGGTGTCACTTTTTCGAATGGAGGTACTGCTTGTCTTGGTACCGTGAGTCGTCTCGAACAGAGGGTTTACTGACACTTATGTGCCGTCAGTTCCAACCTATCAGCTCGGCATTCAGTTTGCTCGGTGAATACGACATGATTCTTGGCATGGCGTTTCGTATGGTGATTTCGCCCGTCTCGTTGGATGCCCTGCTGACTATCTCAAGTGCGAAACACCTACACGCTCATCAACTTTGGCAACCTGGTACCGGGTAGCTCGAGCTCGACGAACCCCTATGTCCAACTTCTTTCGCTCACCAACGAGACCGCCGCGGTCGAGGATTTCATCAACGTCCGACTGAACGGCCAAAATCTTGTCAACTCTCCTCAGTATGCCCTCTTGCCTGCGTCGCAAGAGCAACATTCGCCCGAGTCCGAGGCAGAAAAGAAGGCACAGTACGAAGAGGAGGTGCTCAGTCGCTGGCCGTATATCCTCTTTGGATGTCTCGTCGTCGTATTCGCGCTCGTTGGATTTTGTGTCTGGCGGTGCTGCCGGCGGCGCAGACGGTTGGCTGCTCAGAGGGTAGCAAAGCAGCAGGCGGGTATGGCAGCGGACGAAGCGAGCAGTGGGCCGTACGCGCAGCTGCCCGATTCGGGGAGCACGGCGTCGCTCGTGATGAAGCCGATACGGCATGCGTAAGAATCATAGCGAAGCGGGCGTAGCTGGCTACGTGGCTTGCTTGAATTACATGTGTAGCCCGATCTGTAAGTACAGTTGTGCTATATACCGGCGTGCTTGGTAGTACGCGTGCGCGACGACGCAGACGACCATCCGCACGCAGGAGCGACGCGCTGGCGATTTGCTGCGCGAGCGCCTCGTGTTCCGACGTCGAAATCCCCCCGTCGCCCATCCGTGCGTGGCGCCTTCGGTGCCGGGGTCACGCACGTCCTGCGTCCCTCCCCTCGCACGCACGCTTCGGCCAGGCACTGGCGGTGGCACGTGCTTCGGGCACGGTGGGTTCGCCGCATGGGATTCGCGTGTTCCGTGGGAGGGGGGCGTCCACGCCGTGAGACACCCCGTTCGCGTACTACGCCATCCGTCGGCGGGGTGATCATACTGGTACTGTATGACAGCACGCTGTCGGACGGGGCGCAGGTCAGCAGCGATCGCTAATGGGGGGACGTTGGTTGCCCGCGGACGTGCCACAGGGCGACGAGCAGCACGAGCGCGTGGACGCGGGCGTCGCATAGCTAGCGTCGGACACCGCCTTGGACTGCCATTGCATGCGCGTGTCCCCGTGGTGGCATGCAGCGTGGATATGAGGTTTTTTTAAAAAATAGAAAATAACATGAATGATCATGACGGGTCAGTCGATGGAGACTCGCTCTGCTTTTTGCGTGTACTGGCCGAGTGGGAGAGTCCATCCATCTCGATCGAACGTGAACTGCGCAACGATGGAAGCCCACCGCGGATTAATAAAAAAAAAGTGGATACCATGCAAGATCGAAACGTGCTACATGCGATTCCCGGGGCGTTCGTCGGGGTAAAAAAAAAAAACAGGTTACCGAGAGGTACAAATGAAATGACGTGAATAAAATGCTCTAAAGCTCCGCTGCATACTGCGATGCGGTCAGCATATCACGGCTCGGTGCGTAAAACGCACGACGTACGTTGGTCGTGTCCAGAGGTGACGACGACGTGAGCACCATGGAAAAGGACCGCGTGCGTCTGTGTACCGGCGATATGGGAGGGTCTCGAGAAGGTGGAACCGTCAGATCATCATTCTTCTTTTGTTCCGCGTTGATGTCTTGGTCCGGTTTCTCAGGGGGCGGCGTTCGCGAGGGAAAAGGCACAGGTTCTAAAGCGTGCACTTTGATCGACTTGGGTCGCTGCGAATTCGAACGGCCTCGTTTCGCGTTCTTGATCGGTCCGTCCTCGGACTCGCCCTTGGGCTCGATGAACCCAACCGCTAAGATCATGTCAGACCGTATCCATTAAATCTACCAACGGCACCCACGGTCGGTTTCGACCTCTGTCTCGTGCGCGAACTTGCAGTCGTCGCCATACTTGCAGTGTCCGGCCAAAAACGCGGGACACGATTGCCCTGCCGCAGACGTCAGTCCAACGGACCTCGGGAAAAGTGTGCACGTACGTTGTCCTCCCATCATCACACCGCCTCCGATTACCCGCCACGTTATCGGGTAAAAATCCCTTGCATGACACTCGTCGTATTTATTGAGGGGCTTTGCAGGTAGCTGCACGTCGGCTGAAGGTGCCAGCTTTACGGGCGAATTTCCAGCGCGCGTGTCTGCCTCGACGCTGTGGATGCTGACGCACCGCATGTCGGACAGCGCACACGGGGCATAAAAATAGCTGCTTACAATGTGCATTTTTCTCCGCTCGTGCATTTGCCGCTTGCCGCGTAGAATTTGCATGGCTTCGCTGCGGAGGCCATAAATACCTGTGCGGTATATAAAAATAGAATTTAAAAAAAAGATACAGACTCTTGTACGCAAGCGGTTTCTTGCGCGGCTCGCCTTGCCATGAAAGTGCAGACGAAGGTGGGGGCGGGATTATCGAGGGTGCAGGATCGCGCTCCGCCAACTCGAGGCCGGAAAATACCGGATAACCTACATATCCTGGTGACGAGTTGACACCAGGGTCGTCAGGAGAACTGGCGGCGTCCGCTGCCGCTTCAAGGCCGTGTTGCTCGCAAGAGGGGTATTCCATGCTGGCCACGGTGGAGGACTCAGCAGAGGACGGGTCAGTTTTGTCGTCGAGATCATCGACTGGTTGATGGACAAAGCGATACTGGAGATCAAAAGAAGGGGAGTACGGCTTCCATAGGAAAACCGGATACGGCTGGGAGTCGAGAGGGCGATAGACAGGGGATGGCGCAAGGGGATGGTAAGCTACGGAGGTGATCAAGAAAGGTGTGTGACGGATGTGATTTGGATGACTGACCGTACATGTGTTCGGCTGGATACGGTAGATGAGATAACGGGGGAGCTAGCTAGAATGAGTTGCACGCAGGAAAGCGAGAAGGGAGGACAGACGTTTGAGGGGGAGATGCGTAAAGGGACAATTGGAACCCCGTCTGCAGCTGCCTGACTGGAAATAACGGCAAGCGGCGCGTTTTTTAGGCAGATTCTGAGCACCTAGACGAGCTGGGCGGCGTGAAGGCGCACTGAGGTCAAGGGAAAGGAAAGACGGCTCACGGTTGGTGCAGACAGCGCAACAGGGATCTTCGTGGATAAAGTCGAGAGGAGACATGTGTTCCAGGAATAGAGAGAGAAAGCGGACTGATTTAAACGAGTACTCGGGAGACAAGGTAGTGAGCACGGGTGAGACAAGATTCACGGTTCGGGCCAGTTAGTTGATCACCATGTGTATGGCGCAGGGCATGTTCAAGAAGGGGACAATGACTATATGTATCCGAAACCGGTCTAGTTCCGAAAGGACATGACGGTCAAGGAGAAATGATAATTTTGATTTGGCTCACAAGGCTGGGAGGTACGATAAGGGGTCAGGCGAGCATGGGGGAGGGTTGACGGGAGTGAAGAATTTTTAAGTTTACGGGGAGGGGAGGGCTGTCATTGAGAAGAGGGTTGGCTGTGTACTCACATTGCGTCGCGTGGTGGGGCGAAACAATAGGAATGGACAAGTTGGGACGCGAGAATCGGTTGCCATCGGAAGGGAGCGAAAGGGATGTGGTGACTAGATAACAATAACATGGCAGGCTGAATTATCAAAAATGATGCGTACCTTGGAGATGGTGGCAAACCTTGTGATGGACTTATTGTTTGGGCGGAGGAGAGGAATCACACGGACCAAGGTAGATCACGACAGGTCAATAAAAGGCGGGCAAAGTACAGAGGGGAGTATTGTAAGACATGTCCCAAAAGTCGGAAGATAAATAAAGCAGCGAGGTGGTACAGTAATAATAGAACAAAGGTCAGTCGATGTGTCTGTCATGAAGAAGCGGGGTGCGTTCTGTGGGGGCAGCGGATTGGATTGGATCGGGAGTCGGAGAAGGGGACTTTGCGAGGGAAAGCTGCCAAGGTTGGGTGACATCCGCCTTGCAGACTGGACACTGGGGGAGAGATGAGAAAGGGCGAAAGGGAGGGGGGGAAAGGGACGTACGAATTTCTTACGGTTGATGAGCCAGGCATCAACTTCGTCGAGATGAAAGATGTGGTGGCAAGGAAGCTCGCGGACACGATCACCCTTGAGAAACTCGGAGAGACAGATGGCGCATTCGAGCTGTGCCTCACACCAAGGGACGGGTTGGTGGGAAGTGGAGGGGGAAGGGGTGGAGGGATTGCCAGCCTCGATGTCGTGACGGGGAGGGCCATTGTGCTTTTCCCAAGCGGTGCCGTTCCATACCCTCCAGGGGAGACTGTTGACGAGGTGTTCTGGGGCACGGTCGCGCTGGGCGGCGCGTGCGATGCGAATGCGGTGGATGAGAAGGGTGATAAAGGTGAGAGAGGAAGGAAGGATCAAGATGACGATAAAGGTCAAAATAGGACTGTTCGTGGTGAGTTGCAAGAGGCGGGATGGGAGGAGAGGAGAGGGACGTACGAATACCATTCCCAAGGAGAGTAGTGGGTGGAGATGAGGAGGGAGAGTGTGTTGAGGCCGTCGTGACGGGTGGTGGAGGCGTTGATCAAGCGGATGAGATCAGAGTAATCGGCAAAGGTGATGTAGGTGGAGGGGATGGTGATGTCGGAGGCATCGCCTAGGAGGGGGTCAAGATGGAAACGAGAGATGGACAAGGCGTGGGGAAGACCTTTACTGTACATGTTGATGAGGGCGTCTGGGATGCCGGTGAGGAGGGGGTCTTGGCCGCCCACGACGACGGCTCTGGCGCCGAGACGCTGTGCCTCTCTGACCTGGAGAAGAATAAAAATGGGGTTGAATGAAGAGAAGAGGGGACGAGTGCCTTTTCGACAAAGGTGCAGTGGCCGCGCTGGACGAGGGCGATCCAGGGATCCTTTGGGTCGGGGCGATGTGGGCCGACGAAGCAGAGGGGGGGACAGGCGGAGTTGGATGCGTTTGGGGTAGGGTGATGGCATGAGGTGGTGAAGGAGGAGAGGGGAAGGACGTAGCCGAGGAGAGGATCGTCGAGTTCAGGACCGAAAGTGGCGGGACGGGCGGTGAAGGTGAGCGGGGGGGAGTGATCGACGACGGAGACGGCGCTCTCTGGGCCCCAGACCCAACCCCAGAGCCAGGCGCCCTCTGCAGACGTTGGGCTAAACTTGAGCGCGAAATCGGGACGGGGGGAGACGACGTGGACGAGAAGGAATAGGACGAGGACGAGGACGAGGTGGGAGCACATGGTCAAGGTACAACACACCAAGCAAACGCATGACTCCTCAAGAAAGGACATGCCAAGCGTGCTACATCGAACCGACCATCATAAAACCGGCCATCCTCACCGGGCGAACCAGCCCACATACAGAGTCATGCGCTACCCCAAACACTTGCCACGCTGCATTCTCTTCATGTGCTATCAACTGTTACCCGTCCTCGCCACCGTCGAGTCGTACATCTTGGCCGAGTCGGGCATCGCACTGGCCGGCATTCTCGCCAACATCGGCGCAGAGGGCGCACTCAGCTCTGGTGCATACGTAAGCACACTCGTTCGCTCTTCGGATCACTTCCGACGATGATGATGATGATGAGCCTGGCGTGGTCATCGCGAGTCCGAGCGTGACAGACCCGGACTACTTGTACACATGGATCAGAGACGCCTCCCTCGTCGTACAGCTCCTCGTCGACGCCCAGCTCGACTCTCAACGACAGCTCGTAGACCAGTTCGTGCACGCACAGTCCCTCATCCAGCAGATCGCCAACCCGAGCGGCACCGTTCTCACAGGCGGTCTCGGCGAACCCAAGTTCAACATCAACCAGACCGCGTTCACAGGCCCGTGGGGTCGTCCTCAGCGCGACGGCCCTGCTCTCCGCTCCACCACCATCATCACCTACGCCAACGCCCTCCTCGCCAACCAGAACGTCTCCTACCCCACCGATGTCCTCTGGCCCATCGTCCAGCTCGACCTCGACTATGTCGCACTCAACTGGAACGCGTCCACCTTCGACCTCTGGGAGGAAATCGACTCTTCCTCCTACTTTACCTCTGCCGTCCAGCACCGTGCCCTCCGCCAGGGCGCCGCCTTTGCCTCCGCCATCGGCCAGACGTCCGCTGCCGCCGAGTACGCCTCCCAGGCGGACACCCTTCTCTGTTTCCTCCAGGTACCCCCGTCCTCTTCGTCCCTCTCCCTCGCTTATCCCCTCTCTAGTCCTATTGGTCCCCCTCTCCCGGCTTCATGACCGCCAACACCGCCGGCGGTCGTTCCGGCATCGATGCCAACACCGTCCTCGCCTCCATACACACCTTTGACCCCGACGCCGGATGCGATCCCACCACCTTCCAGCCCTGCTCCGACATCGCCCTCTCCAATCTCAAGACCTACATCGATGCCTTTCGCGTCATTTATTCCATCAACGTTGGCATCTCTGCCAATACCCCCGTCGCCACGGGCAGATACCCAGAGGATGCTTACCAAGGCGGTAACGTCAGTTCGTTTCCTTGCCCCCACACCCCCCTCTCACCCTCCCTCCAGCCGTGGTACTTGACCACGTTTGCAGTCGCAGAGCAGCTCTATGATGCCCTCATCGTCTGGAACACCCAACGCTCCCTCACCGTCACTACCCTCTCCCTCGGCTTCTTCCAGCAGTTCAATACCTCGCTCACAACCGGAACTTTTCCCGCTTCCTCTCCCACCTTTGCGTCCCTCACCAGTGCCATCAAATCCTTTGCAGACGGTTTCATCGCCATCGCCGCACAGTATACCCCCTCTACCGGCGCACTCTCCGAGCAATTCAGCAAGGACGATGGCACCCCACTCAGCGCGATCGACCTCACTTGGAGCTACGCCGCCGCTATCACCGCCTTCAACGCACGTGCCGGTCTCACTTCCCCCAGCTGGGGCGCACTCGGTCTATCCGTCTCCGCCGCATGCGCTACCAGCGCCGCTCCCACCGTGTCTGTTCAGTTCAACGTCAATGCCACCACCGTCTTGGGAGGTCCGTGCCTTGCACCTCCCCCCCACCCTCCATCACTGACCGCTCTCCAGAAAACATGTACCTCGTTGGCTCCGTCGGCGCCCTCCAAGACTGGAGCACCTCCAACCCCATCCTCCTGTCTTCTGCAAACTACCCCATCTGGACTAGTATGTCATCATCCTCGTTCCCATTTCTTCACTCATTCTGTCATCAGCCACCGTCAATCTTCCCGCCAACACGGCGACCCAATACAAGTATATCAGTATTTACAATGGCGACGTCACGTGGGAGTCGGATCCCAACAACGCATTCACCACCGCCGCGTCCGGCGCTCAAACCTTGAATGACGTGTGGCGCTAGTACAATGTATCCAATCCCATCCAGAAAAAAATACGTATGATTGACGCTGGGTATCACAAAACAAGACATATGGCATCGAAATGGAACAGCGACCATAAGATAATAATGAACAAGAATGGAGTAAATAACATCGTTTCCCTTGCCCTAGTGTGCCTCATAATCAAACACGGTCTGATGGCCTTGAACAGGAATATGTTGACCGATCGTTCCTGGGTAATATGCAACGTCTGGAACGCCCGTCTCGTCCAGTCCCTCTGCAGCTTCGATAATCTCGTACAACCTCGACGCGACTTCAGGCGGCGGCACACGCCCACCCAAAATGTCCCGCGCGGGCACCGGCGACCCATAAAAGTCGCGATTCGCATCCTTGCGCTCGATCAAGACGGTGCCCTCGAGCGACACCCCCGCAAAGAGCCCTGGATCCCATCAGCCATCGATGACATACGCCACGCCACAGACACGCACCCTTGCTCTTGGAATACGAAAACATGCTGGTCGGGTGCGCCAAGCTTGCCTGTACACTGCCGCCCGTCCCAATCGGACCCGCCGCAGCGCTGACATTACCCCCGATGGTCACGTTCCCGCCGAGCGAGAACGCGCGCACGGCATCCTCCGAGTTGAGCACGATCACAAAGTCGGTGATGTCGGCTCCGATTTGGAGGCCCCAGCCGAGACCGCCTGTGGCGATGCACGAGGGGGCGGACCAGGAACCGTCGGGGAGACGGGCGATAACGAGTCCAGAGCCAGCTTTTCCAGAGAACACGAACCCTGCTTTGATCACTTGGAAGACGGCGAGACCTGGACAAGGGTGAGGACGGGGGTGGGATGAAGAGAGAGGAGCGGAAAGTAACCTCGTGCGTGTTGTAAGACAGCCTTGGGGACCGAATTGAGCGCGGACTCGGGGTGGTTGGGATCGGCTGGTGCAAAAAAAAAAAAAAAGGGTTGGGGGGGGGGGGGGGGGGGGGTGGGATGCGTACTGACCGAGAAAGCTGGAGAGAATCTTAGCCGCCTTGTCTGCCTCGCCAGGGAGCGTGAAACCTTGCACGAAATCGCGGGAGCCAGAGGCAACCCTGGAAGAGCCCTCCTTGACGAACGCGGTGGCTTGGACGCCCGCTCGTTGCGCGCCCCGCTTGAACTTGTCAAACATCGACATCGTTGGTGGTCAAGATCACAGAGGTCCGTTATGTAATCTATGTACAGGACCATGCTTTGCGTTGGTACTCGAGTAGGATAGGGACAAGGTCAAACAGCCCAAACTCGGGCCAGTACGTATCCACCATGTGCACTTGGGTATGTTCGCAGCACTGGCGACGACGCATGAGTTGGGGCGGTAGCACGGCCAGGGTCGACTCACCTGCCACGTCAAAAAGTTGCTGAGCCGTTTGACGCCGCTTGTGCGCACAAAGATGTCGAGCGGGGGACTGCCCGAGGTGGACAGATGCGCGTCGATGGACCGTTCGGTGATCGTGCTGGCAGGGATGTCAGCGCAAACGAGTGACACCACCGAATGTACCCCCCCCCCACCTGCCGTCCAAATCCCCGGCGTCGATTGCCTTTCGGACGACGGTCTGCACGGCGGTCGTGATCTCGTCCTGGGACGCATACGGTGCACACACGTTGAGGATCGCGCTGTGTCATGTCTGAGATACGAACGCGCGTAGACACTCGACGGTGCCACGCACGCGTTGTTGTGTCGGGTCATGGCCTCTGCCTTTTCAATGGCGAGTTGCACGCTCTGCGGGAGCAGCTCGCGTCTGCCCAGCACGTTCAGCCGGACACCATGGCGATTGAGGATCTCCCTGGCCATCACCATCACCGTCAGCCGTGTACGTCGTCCAGGTCCCACACATACCCGTGCTGGGCCATCTCGACCAGCCGCGTCTCGGCGAGATGCATGATCGTGTCCACCTCTTCCTTTGGCCGGTTGAAGTTTTCGATCGCAAACGCGTACACCGTCACGCAGCGTATTCGTAGCCGCAGACAGAGCTCGAGTACCTAGACGCGGCCGTCGGTGAGCGTCCAAGCGACCGAGTGACACGTACCCAAAGCAGGTTCTTGAACCCGTCTGGGTGCCCTTCTCTCCCCTCCTTGCCCCGTTTCCGCGCATACCGCCTGTTCCCGTCCATCTCAAACGAGATATGCCTCGGCATCGGCCCCGTCGCGATGATGTCCAGCAGCCGGTACATGAGCCATCTCTGGATGGTGTGCAACATGATAATTCCGTTGCACAGCCACGTCCTACGTGACACATGCAGCCCAACCACGACGAAGAGCGTCCGCTCTTGGACGACGAACAGCAGCCCAAGGCCGCTCCCCCCCCACCCCCAGGGTCATGCCCGACGTGGAAGATCGTCGCATCCCTCTCTGCCCTCGTTGCCCTCGCCGTCGGCGGCGCTGCCTACCTCGCTTCTCAGACCTACCAGCAGCGACCCGCCCGCGAGACGTTCTCTAATGGTACCCACCAATTTCGCCGCACCATCATTCTCATCTCCATCGACGGTCTCAGGCATGTCGTTTACCCTCCCCAGTTCCTCCGCGTCCTCACTCTGTCACAGCGCGAGCTATCTCGATCGCGGTCTCACCCCGCATTTGTTGGACATCAGCAGACAGGGCTTGAGAGCAAAGTTCATGCAGCCCGTGTTCCCCGTCCGTCCGCTTGCTCTCTCTCCGTCGCCACTGCTCATGCCCTTTTTCAGACATTGACCTTTCCGTGCGTCTCCCTTCGCCCGCCCTTTCTCGGCTAACAATGTCATCTCTAGCAACCACTGGGCCCTCATGTACGCCGTCCTTTGATGTCTTTTTCTTTCTCTCACCACGTTTGCAGGACCGGCTTGTACGCCGAATCGCACGGCATCGTTGCCAACGTACGTCTTCCCCTCCGCGCTCGCACTCGTCAATCACACCTCCACAGAACTTTTTCGACCCCGTCACGGGCACCGAGTTTTGGTATAATCGCCCAGAGGCTGCCCAAGTGTCTCGCTGGTGGTTAGGCGAACCCGTAAGCACCATCCTATGCTCATGCACCTCGATGAACCAGCGGCACAGATGTGGGAGACCGCCCAACGTGCGGGGCTCGTGACCGCGAACCAGATGTGGTCCGTGCCCTTCCACGTTTGCCCTCGTGTTCCTGCCTCACGCATCACAGGCCTGGCCCCGCTGTCTCCGGCTCTGGCGCTTCTCCGTCTTACTACATTCCTTGGCGTGACAAGGTTCCTCTTCAGGAAAAGTTGGACCAGATACTCGAATGGGTGGACATTGCAGATATAGACCAGAGGCCAGAACTCATTCTGAGTGAGTCGTGACGATCCCAGACTTGCCCCCGGATCCTTAGCCCATGCTAGCGTACGAACCCTCCTTGGATCAGGCTGGACATGCCACCGGTCCCATGTCTGCCCTCGTGAACGTGCGTCTCCCGATATATTTTTTCCATGTCGTCTTGTCTCACTCTTCGCTCTTCAGGCAACGCTGGCCAATATCGACGTGTTTGCTCGTGATCTTCACCATTCGCTCCTTGCTCGTAACCTCTCTCAGATAGTAGACGTCGTCTTTGTCAGCGACCATGGAATGGCCGATACCAGCGAGGTCGACTGGGTATACCTGGATGGGAACGACATCCTTGGTGCGCACATTTCCCTTCTCGAACCGGATTGTTGTTTCCTGATCCGTTACAGGTGACGCATGGAACAACGTCACTCATTTCGACGGGTGGCCTTCCTTTGGCCTTCGCTTCACGCCAGGAACCGACGAACGCGTGATCTTGGAAAAGCTTATTCGTGCATCCAACCTGCCTCAATTTACCGGCAAGTTCAAGGTTTACACCACAACGTCTTATTCGGGCGGTACGCGCTCGACCCTTTTGAACCTATAGCAACTAATCCGTTTGTGTAGGTTACGTCGAAGAAGCGGAACCCATGCCCCCGCGCTACCACTTTTCTGACAACGAACGTATCGCACCCATCTGGATCATTCCAACCCTCGGATATGCCTTGACCAACGAGAAGATGGGGCAAGAGGGCATGAGCATTGGTGTATGTCGCCTTTTTCTCCACCCTTGTCGCGTATTCATGTTGTTTTAGAATCACGGCTACGACAACGAAGAGTCTTCCATGCATGCCATATTTGTCGCCCACGGCCCCTTTTCGCATGGCGCCAAGCTCTACACGACGGCAGATACCCAACCTTTGGCGTGGCATTCGGTGATCGACGGCACCTATATCATACCTGGATTCCGAAGCGTCGAGCTGTATAACCTCGTCATGCGGTTGCTGAACATCGAAGCATGGGCGGCGCCGAACAACGGGACGGCCAGCTTTTGGAACAAGTATATCGATCTCTAACAGATATGTAGACGCTAGGTCATCCGGCACACAAACCTAACCTGACAGCACCTATATATAATCACATCTTGGTACATCTTGCTTGCTATCTATTCTTCATTCACTCTTTCAAAGAATTCCCTGAGCGTGTCTGCCAACACCCTTGGGAGTGCCTCCACGTCGCGCAGCACCACGTAGTATTCGAACGGGAATGAATCCAGGTAACGTTCCATCGTGATCTCCATCGCGCCGGTCGTCGGCGATGGTTTGTAAGACACTTGCGATAACGTCAGGATGGACGACTGGTTTTCGCTCGATCCCGCGGCCGTGGAAGGCGCGGCGTTGAGCGCATCCACGACGACGAACACCACCAATACCCGCATGTCCCTCGCCTTTCTCAAAACCCGCCTCAGCCGTTCGTGATCCTGACAGATCCCGTCCGAAATGATGATCTCCAACTGCCACAACTCTTTCCCGCTCGTGCTGTCCGCGCGCTCGCGGGCCGCCTCGAGCACTGACAGCGATCCCTCGAGGAACCCAGCCACGTCCGTGCGCGTCTGCGAAAACGTGAACGCGTTCAGGACCCGCCCGCCCTCGGCCGGCGACGCGCCCCAGTCCTTGGACCCCGTCTCCGCGCCGAACCCACGCACGAGCTCCCACCCCTCCCCGAATCGCGCGACGCCGACCTCGCCCACCCCCAGCT
>JBBPMP010000020.1:0-29499 GCA_038090395.1 Boletales sp. KT-2023a
TTCTGTGGTGTACTGCACAGAAGTGGTCAGTAGATGTTGACCTGTCTAAAGGGGACCAAGTTGTCAGCTCTGTGGACTTGGATGTTTTGTACAGCTCTGTACAATGCATGGTAACTTGCTGATGTTGCCCAAAGATCTTGTATTGTGGCTAGACTTGTGCCTCACTTACAGTAGTTATAATGCCCTCAGTGCTGTAGTGTAGAATACTGTATGTCTTCTCCTGGATTTGATTGCAGATATCAACTTCACCAGTGCATCTGTATGATGCATTCCAGCACTGAACCAACACTGCAATGCCAATGAATGAGTGGATTATGCCTCTTGTGAGTGGGACCTCTTCTTGTTGGCCCATCTCCACAGCAAGCTGCTTAACATCACAGGGAATCAGATGACAATTGCAAGACACAGGGATAGGTTGAGGCAATAACAGCATGTGACCACTGACAATTGCAGTGGCAAACTGCATGCCAAGAACTTCTCAGCTTCAAACTACGAGCATCTCTAATTTTGAAAGCGCTCTATCATTCTGCAACACGCTGTAATGTCTCACAACCAAATAATCCTATTCTAATTTCATGGGAATAAACTACTGCATATGAATCCATGTAGCACCCTCTCTCTACTCCCGATCCTTGAAGATTTTCTCAATGGCAGCACTAGAATATGATTTCGGGCGCTCCAGTGCTAAACATCAATAAAAACCACATCAATCAACATTCCCCACAAGGTTCAGAACTAGTGCTTACGTGCGCCGAGGGCCCGATCCCAAACAAGTTGAGCAGCCACACCAAATGCCCTTGACACTCCGAACAGCACCGTGTAGAACTGCATTTGTGTTAGGCCGTAGTGAGCCAACAGTACACCCGAGTGAGCATCGACGTTCGGCCATGGGTTCTTGGCTTTACCAGCCTAGAGTTAAGGTGAGTAAAAGCAGCGAAAACAGAATGACCGAAATACCTGTAGAAGGATGTCAGGTACAATATTGTATATCTGCCCAACCAGTTTAAATAATGGATCATGGGGCAGATGTTTCAAGGCAAATTCGCGTTGTGCTGTGTAGCGAGGATCCGTCTTGCGCAATACGGCATGTCCGTAGCCTGGGACAACTTGCCCGCCTTTCAGCGTCGACCACACATACTCTCTCACTGCCTCGTCACTGGCATTCTGGCCAATCTTTTCCTGCATTTTCCGCAACCATATCAGGACTTCCTGATTGGCGAGGCCATGCAAAGGTCCAGCAAGACCGTTTAGAGAAGCACCAAAAGCTAGGAATGGATCCGACAGAGCAGATCCAACCAGCTTCCCTGTGTGAGCAGAAACATTACCACCCTCATGATCACTGCATGACGATCAACAGGAGTAACAAGCAAAGAAACTAGGCGTTACCTGTGGATGGTGATGTAAAGACGGAGGAGCTCCACAAAAGCCTTGTTGTCACCGAAGCCTAGCAGCGTAGCAAGGTTGTGCGAATAATCCTTGTGGGGATCAACGGCAGGGAGCTTGCCATCGCTGTAAACGTTGCGATAGATCTTTCCTGCGATATTAGGAAGTTTGGCGATGCTAGGAGAAGATAAGCATAAAAAATAAACGGAGTACGAGAAACGCACAGATCCATCGCATCCTCAAAAGTGGGTCCCCAATAATCCTTTTTAGAGATACCATCCTGGTAGGCTTTCGCGAAGGCCGAGTCATGATTGAGCTGAAAAACATCTTAATCACAGTCGTGGGAGGAAAAGCTCAGCCTACCGCAGTGACTGCCAGACTGAACTGGCTCATCGGGTGCAGTGTAGGGGGGCACCGATCGAGAATTTCCTCGACAAATTCTGGAATAGCAGCACGAGCAGCCCAGTCACGAGAAAGACCAGTAACTTGCTCCGGCGTAGGGACCTCGCCGGTGACAAGGAGCCAGAAAAGGGCTTCGGGCAAAGGCTCGGAGCCACCGGGAGCTCTGGGAAGAAGTTCCTGGCACTCGGGAATAGACTTTCCGCGGAAACGAATGCCCTCCTCTATCACGCAGACTGTTAGCGTCGACATTCAAGATTTTCGCGACAACTGACCCGCATCGAGGACCGACCCGTCCCAGATCAAGGCTGGTAGACCACGCATGCCACTGACAAACAGTGAGTTAAATGATTGCAAGCCTCGCTCAAACATACCCATAAAGCTGATCCACCAGGACAGGGCCGAAGGACTTCTTGCCATGTTCGACACGCACCCGCTTGACCTAAAGCCAATTTAGAACGAAAGAGTAAAAAAAAAGTATCGCAGGACGCCATACGTTCTCTATTTCGGCAGGGATTAGCTCGGCGAGCCGCTCCTTGAGCGTCGACCGTTTTGGAACCGTTGAGGAAAACCGGGCCGAAGCAACGGCCGCACGGGCAAAAGAATTTGAACGGGGCTGGACACAGAGAATGAGATGACAAGGTTCCAAGACAAATTGGAGACGAACGTACGGTCTGAACGATGGAGCGAAGAGAGGCGGCCATGGCGAGAAGGAAAACGGAGAAGAAAAGCGCGTTCAAGGAGAAAGCGGGTAGAAAAAGCGTCCAGGGAAATTCCGGAACTGGCTGTGATGTAATGACACCGTGGGAATGCGGCCGCAAGAAAATAAATAATTTAATTCGATCGTCGGCCTTTACACCTGCTCGATGACGAAACGAAAGAGACCGTCCGACTCTGAACGATCGCGCACTCTCTTGCCACAGGTCAGATCCATCCTTGTACCGTACACTCCCAACTACATATCCCTTCGATTGCACTAGAAAAAATACTATCGTCAACGTGCACATGCAAACCCGTTCTCTGATCATGCCCTCGATTACCCTCCCTCGCCAGACATGATCAACTGGGCCGAACACTACCCGGCATTTGCCACCTCTGGGAAGAGACCGGAATTTGCAGATATCGGTTGTGGCTTTGGCGGCCTTCTGGTCTCGCTTTCACCTCTTTTTCCAGAGACATTGATGCTCGGTACGGTTTCCCGTGCCTGTCCAGTTACGCGATCTTATCACAACAGGCATGGAAATCCGTGTCCAAGTCACACAGTACGTTCAAGATCGTATCGCCGCCTTGCGCACAACTTCCGCGGGCCCCGCCCAGAGCACAACCGAGTCCGCTCCTCTACCCTATCAAAATATCTCCGTCGTCCGCGCTAATGCCATGAAATTTCTTCCAAATTTCTTTTCCAAGCATTCTTTGTCTGCTCTCTTCTTCCTATTTCCCGATCCGCATTTCAAGGCTCGCAAGCACAAGGCGCGCATCATTTCCCCTACCCTGCTCGCAGAATACGCCTATGTACTCCGACCTGGAGGCATCATTTACACGATAACCGATGTACACGACCTACATGAGTGGATGAAAACCCATTTGGAGGCATTCCCATTGTTCGAAAGCGTCACCGAGCACGACCTGAGACTCCAAGGTCATGGTCCAATATTGGACGCTGTATACAACACTACCGAAGAAGGAAGAAAGGTCGAGAGGAATGGTGGAGAAAAATGGCTGGCGTGCTTTAGACGCAAGGCAGTGTCCAGAACATAACTGTGTACTAGTCCTGAATCACATTTACCCTTCCATCTCAATATCCCTCGTGTAGTCCGTCTTTTCTCCGCTTCCCAGCGCAGCAACAAGCGATTGTGTTCTCCTGGCCAACGCCGTTTTCATTTCCTCGTGAAGCACTTTGCCACTCTCAACAGCTAACCTGAAAATTTCTTCAAACCGATCCAGGTGCAGCCTTGTGTCCATTGTTACGAGCGTTATACGCCCTGTACGAGGCATGACCGCGACACAGATGTGTGGTACGTCGTTTTCTTCTAACGTGTTCAGGTCTAATATCGGGGAGGTCGAATGCACCCCCCCGGAGATAGCACAAACAAAGTCGAACAGTGCTATTCCCGCTGCCCCAAGAGCTAAAGTGGTCCCGTTGAGACAAGCGGGAAGCAAGCCTCCATCTTGGTGAATGACTTGGATAAAGACGTCAATCTGAGACCTTGGATACAGGTGCGTTTGCACGACAGGCTCAAATGTCGACTTTACGATCGATGCGAGCTCTTGCATTCGGCGTCTGAGCCCAGTGCTGGACGCCACGACGTGAACATCAACGTTAATGTTGGCGCGATCGTGAATAGTCTGGGAGCGCATTTTTGCTTCGCGTGGACCAAGTACCGAAACCTGCACTTCAGTCAGACCATGACGCAGGGTAACGGACGCATCGGCGAAGCCTTGCAGTGAGAAGTCGATGCTGATCTGTCTCAGCTCGTATTGTTTTCGTCCATCAGATCTGAGACCGCCATCGTTGAGGATTTCTATTCTTGAAGCCTGAACACACAAACGTGTCAAAACTTGCAGGCTTTGAATGACTTGGGGAATCTTACCATGAAGTTGTCGTGGAGAGTCGCGACCTTGTACTACGGCTATGGACGATTGTATTATTCTGGCAAATAGTACATGCTAGCCCACCGTGGCAGGTCTATGTTGATCGCAAAACTTGATCTTCACTAAATGGCAGAGACCCTCTTGTCGCTTTTACTCGTCAATTCGTCCGCAAAGGGACCAAGCCTAGTCTTCAGATGGCCACCAGCGCCAGAGTCTTCATCCAGGCTTATCCGTCCATTACCTCAAATGTGTGGATCAGGACTCGACAATCCGTGGAGGGCTGCTCATCACAACGCTAATTCCACCGTCTCACAACGCGACTTCCAACAAGGCCCGGATGACTATGTATGGCGTACGCCCTCTCGAGTTCGTGACCGAACCAAGTCTCTATCCAGAGGCACACCGCTCCCATCTTCTGGCCGTAATTCTCCCTACAAAGGTGACTCGATCGATGATGACTATGAAGAGGAGACAGTGTCCACCGAGTACCACACCATCTTTGACTATCCAACCCAGTTTCTGTCCAACATGTTGTGTCCGCGGAGAGCTCTCTGCCATCAGAAATTCGAGCTCATCATCGACGACCTAGCCTTTATTGGCCACCCCGTTTCAGCAGAGGACGATGGGACTTGGCGTTTCAAATCAGAAAAGAGCAAGTCCAGCTCCAGGGGAAGAGGTTCGCGAAATCGCGATACCGACGACAATATCTCCGAGAGGTCCGTCAATGCGGAATTGCACTCTACACCACAAGGTCATAATTCATGGCTACACATGTTCCACTTCGTCCTCGTACTAGATTTACCTGATCCTTCGTCGTCCGCAACTGGCAATATTGCCAAGTACTTTCATGCCGTCTACGAGCAGATCGCGTTCACCGTTACAGCAGTACTATTCCAAGAACAGGTGTTATCGAACTTTGTTGAAGCAGAATGCGACACTCTGGGTGCTCTGGAAGCGGACTACATCGCCAAAGGTAACAATGCCCTTGTGAAATTTCGCTGGGAGTAGCTGACGGTGTTAGGCGAGGCGTTCTCAAACTACGTTTCGCATGCTCTCAGATCCTCTTCCATCGCGGCGGCCATGAGGACACTGTTCGAATCTATCAAATCATCTACCATGGCGTGCATCACGCTCAACAACCTTCCCCTCGAGTTACAACTTCCTCCCTATCTGGATCATCTTCTACACAACGAGGAAGAATATGAGATGGACTTTCCAGACCATCAGGAAGATGAAGACGAAGCAAGAGTGTGGGGTCGCGATCTTAGCTTCGGATGGCATTTGCCTGCGCTAACTCCATGGAAGAGCCTACTTCTTATCGACGCCGACGATGCTCTCGATCCATACACAAATCTCAGGGGTCCACACGTGCGACCTGATGAGAGGGATCATGCAGACCGTCTCATCAAATTCCTCGAAACCGCCTCTGTCACTCTTTCGTATGTTTATCTTGTTTAACCTGGATAACTGATTAACATCCACATTCTACAGGCTTGCAGACATGGCGAGTTTGTTGGATTGGGACCTGGATTCTGAAATATTCCCAGCAGTCCGTTGGCTTGTCCATCACAGAAGGGCAAAACTTGTGGACGTTGTACACAATGGTTTAAAGACCATCTTTACTCTGCCTCCCAGGTTTCATACTCCGTGCGTGGCGTGACCTCTCTTTCATAAAAGCAACTGGAATCGTAATTGACTGCATCCAGATTGTCTCAACTATCTGCCGAATTTAAAGAGATGTTTCCACAGTCGATCATTCCACCCCTTCCATCTCTCCTCGCTACCATCTCGGCGGCCAGTTCCAAACAAACGGATAACCACTTCTTTGCCGCCGTCGTCCGTTCCAAAGAACACATTCCTCTCTACCATGACATCGTACTCTGGATGCTCAAGCACGACCTCCTGTGCACCGTCCATCTCCACGTACGCATTGTCGCAACATATGAGCTCAAAATTCGCGTCCGTGAGGCACATGAACGAAAGCTTGAGCGATGGAACGGCCGGCAAGTTCGCGGTCGCAGGCTAAGTAAGCTTTTTGAACCCGAATCGTCCATGGACAAGAAAGTCGGGAATCCGGGCGTCCCGTGGTTGTCGTTATCACCAAAGGCCGCGCGGCGCTACAGCAGACATATTTCTTCCGTCGAGTCGGAACTGGGCAGTGACGGTCTCGGGTCGTACGTGGACCAGGAGAGGGACGATGAAGATGATACGGAGGAATCTGACGAGGACAATGTTGGGTGGGGAACTACCGAGGACACTGTTACACCGTCTATGATAAGCGATCCGGGAACCGCATCTCCGCTGGAACGCAGGTGGCTTGCTGCAATGTCAGAAGGGAAGGATGAACACATTGCAAGGCGATTCGAATTGTGAGTATCTTGGATAGTCGGGTGATTATCTCTTCTCAGACGGACCACAGAATCAACCAATACTTTGACGGAAAGCGAACTGACGATGAGATTCTTTACCGGGCAGAGATATCAAGAAAGCAACTTCGTGAGGTGTTGCATCATTACGAAGAATACGTGCGTTTTCCTTACTGTTTCGCAACTACCTGAATCAGCTCTGCTTGCAGTTGCAAACATTCTTGCATCCGACGTGATTTCGGATAACAGGTTTGTCGCCGCGCGGTATCTAGTCCGCGACCTGCTATGCGTATTCTTTGTGTACCCATCCGAGCAAGCGTGCCGCTTTACTACAGTCATAAAACCCACTTCCTCCTTTCCTTGCCCATTCTTCTCTCACTGGCACGTCCGGAAAGTGCCTTTGCTTGAGCTCCAGCCAGTTTATATCGACCGTGATCCGAGGTGCGACAATGAAGAACGCTTCATGCCCCCTCCATTCCTTTGTCTCTACCGTAACGGCCCTCACGAACGCCTCCGCAGACGAATCTTCCTGAACATAACTCCAGAGGTCGCCCACCGCATCCTCCAAATTCCTCTGAGAACCTCGCGTCCTCGATGGGACCGACCACTGAAGCCGAAGGCTCGCCACACGCATCGCCGGGTACCTTCGGACAATCGTGTCCGCTTGCATTTCGGCGATTCTGCAAGGGGTACACACATCGCTCAATGAGATCGGTCGCTCCCAACGAACGCCGTAAAGGGAACGCTCACAGTTTCGAGAGACCGTACGGTTCGTCCGGAAGCGTCGGGTGGTCCTCGTCTATCGGGAAATAGTCGAACTGAGGTTGAACGCTGAATTTGCCGCGGAGGACGTTCACGGACGATGCTTGTGTCACGCGGTTAATCCCGAGCTGTGAACGTGTCCGCACCAGATGGGCATTGGCACGAAATCGGCAAGGGGGAGCCACACGGACGCACCTCTGCTGCCGCTCGCAAGACGTTCCACGAGATGACTACGTTGCTGTGTGCGGCACGGTCACACGGGTTGACACACGACGACGACGGCACGCAAGGAAACGCATCTCACCGGTTGTGCGCGTCCACCTTGAAATCGTGCGGATGATTGACGGCAGCGAGATGCACGACGGCGTCGCATCCTTGGAGCGCCCTGAGAGCCTCTTCAAAGCTCATCAGGTCTGCGAGGACGAAGGTGAACTGTGGGTGGTGGCGGAACTCGGTGTCGTCTTTGGCGGCCATGTCGATGCCGATGACGATATGGCCAGATCCGAGTGCGCTCAGGACGACGCGCTGGCCAATGGATCCGTTGCATCCGGTCACTGCGATCTTCATCTCGTCAGCTGGAGGGAATCAAGGAGCCCCCCGCGACCATATATATGTTTTAGTCGTGGCAAATCGGTGGGACGTTATCGGAGGAATCTCGTCACTTGTGGGCAGGAATATACTGTCACCTGATACGATGGAAAAAAAGATATGGTACCCTGTTGGAAAGTACTGTTCCAGGGTTATCCCCTCTTGGACAATGTGCACCAAGCAGGCACGAACCGCGAGTCTGCATGGCATCGACCGAACGGAGCAAAATATTTATCACAAACATGAAATGCTCGGATACAGATACAAAATGTTCCCTCGCTGCGTAACATTACATTTACAACTTGGAGCCAGAAATCGCCTCGTTGTACCGCTTTTCGGCCTCTTCCCAGTTGACGACGTTCCAGATTTTTTCAAGATACTGATAGCGGAACATATCAATCGAGTATCGCATGAACACAACCATCCACTTACAGCCGCCCTGGCATTGAAGTACTGCAAGTAATAAGCATGCTCCCAGACATCGATCCCAATGATGGGAACGTGGCTGAGAAGAGGGTCCTGATTAGGTGTAGTGACGACCTCCAGTCCCTTTGTCTTGGGGTTCCAGCCCTACTAGAGCGTTAAAAAAAGGGACGACATCACGGCGAGCAACGTACAAGCCAGCCCCAGCCAGAGCCCTGAACGCCCACCGTAACGGAGTTGAACTCCTTGATAAAGTCCTCCACCGAACCAAACTGATGCTTGATGGCTTCCTTTAGGGGCCCATCCTTGAAAACACCACCGCTGCCTTTGACATGCGTGCCATCAGGGGGAGGCGCGAGGTTCTTCCAAAAGAGGGAGTGATTGATATGACCACCACCGTTGAAACGAAGGGCTGATTGAAGAGCGATGCGCTCTTTAGGGGTAGCAGCTTTGGCATAGTTGTTCTCCGCGGCGTTCAGAGCGTCGACGTAAGCTTTGTGGTGCTTGTCGTGATGCAACCTCATGATATCCGCGATGATGTACGGCTCGAGCGCATTGTTGTTGTACGGCAGATCGGGAAGAGCGTGTGTACCAGACATGATGATGATGTTGGTGAACAAAAGAAAATAATATGAAGTCAGCCGCTGTCAACAAGACGTTGGCACAGCATGACATGTTTCGACCGCCTTCTTCATCGTATCCCGTACATATGCCTGATTAGGAGCCCAGCTAGACGGGTAGCCCAGCCCATATCCCAAACATTTACCTCGCTGGTTGGGGGACTGTCTCCAATAAGCAGGTGGCGGTCTCTCCGCCACGGGCTTTCTGCGCTTCTTTCGTTTCGTTTCTCTCTTGTCGGTGCCGGAAACGACAGGCAGCACAGTGCACGACAGTCGGGGTTCGTGTGGTGAGGGAACGAATGTTTCCCTAGTCTGTCGTGTCCGGACTGGCTTCGTTGCGCGAACTTCTTCAGTAACAAGCATGGGTGGCAATTTGCGAGCAAGCACCGCGTTCGCCAGTGGTCTCTTGATTTCGATGAGCATGGGCTAGGCAGGTTAGAACGTGGTAGGACCATAGTCTATGCCAACGAGCGCTACCTGGTGATTGTCCCGTATCGTCGGCAAAGTTTCGCGCCCTAGACGTTCGAATTCCACAGCAACACTCTGCGCGCGTATCCTGCGCACTTTGGCTTGCGCCTCATCATCCTCGCAGTCGGGTTCTCGCGTTCTGTCAAAGCAATGACTCATTTTGCGGTTCAAGGCTGTCACATGGCACTTACACAGGTGGAGGCGGTGGCTTGGGGTCAAGGAAGATGTGTTGCGGATGTTTCATACTAGATACAAGACGAAACACTTACAGACGCTCAGGAGGCGACGGTTTGCAGACAGAAAGACCTCACCGAACTGACCGTCCCCATTTTCGCCCTTTTCGACCGCGTTTCGACGCTTTTTTACTCTTGATGGGCCGGACGTCTCTTGAAGGATGTCTACCCAAGTGTTTCGAAGTAACTTGTCCAGATCACGTTTGAGGGAGACACTATCCTCGTCATGTACGATGGATGCAGACCCACCTCGCTCAGCGATCTCTGAGCGAGTGGTCAGTTCCACATCCTGCACGAGCGAATGTGGGTTGGCGAACTTGGGCACCATGTACGTGGGCGCTGGTAAACCGAAAAAAGTCGTGATTAGTTATCCGGGTAGATTTCTCCCACTATAGCTCAAGAGCAGAAATGAGCGACGAAGACCGCCTGCACGGCTTCTCTACCGATGACGACAACTCGTCCGACGAGGAGATCACCCTCGAGGACGGTATCGACGTCGGAAAGCTACCCACAGTCGCCAAGGACGATGCGACCGTGCAAAAAAAGCTGGAGCGAGCCCAACGGCAACCAGTACGTTCCGCTTTCACGCACACGCCCACCATGAGGCTCATCCCACCGCCCAGAAACACGACAAGGGGGTCGTCGCGATCAGTCGTCTGCCACACGGCTTCTACGAAGACCAACTCCGTGCGTATTTCTCGCAGTTTGGCGAGGTGTTGCGTTTACGCGTGTCCCGGAACAAAAAGGTCGGCGGTGCCGTGTCGTCCGTGCGTCGTTTTGCTGATACGACACGATATCTCTAGACCGGAAAGTCGAAACACTATGCATTTCTCGAATTTGAATCGCCCTCGGTCGCACAGATCGTTGCGGAGACGATGGACAATTATTTGCTCATGGGACACATACTCAGGTGCAAGATGATACCCAAGGACGAGGTTCACCCACAATTGTGGGTCGGTGCGAATCAAAAATTTAAACCGATCCCCCGAGATCGGATAGCTCGGCTGCAGCACAACAAGGTAAACACACGTGTGCACTTTCGTGCATATCGAACTGACGTATGTCGTGATACCGAAGTCTCGAACGGAGGAGGGCATTCAGAGGGCTGAGAAACGGCTGATTAAACGACAAGAGGAACGCAAACGCAAGTTGGCTGAGGCCGGCATAAAATATGACTTTGATGCCATTGCATATGTGAGTGCATGTTCACCTAGCATCCCTTCCGAAGCTACATAATCCATGGTTGCCAGGCAAAGAAGTCAAAGACTTTGTAGGCACCAAAGTGTCCATACTGATATTGTACCCGACTCTGCGAATCTTAACGCTAGGGAGACTTGTTTTCGTCTCCACTCTTGTCATCGTGGCCAACGCAGTCGAAAAACGGAAATACTATTAATCAATCGATAAAACAACTGCAGGACTTTTGAAGACAAGATCATATATTAATATACCCAAGTAGAGTTCGGTGAGAACGGCATTGCATAATTACACCAAAGGTATCGAAATGGTATCCACCAGAAATTCCGACACATTTGACAAGAAGCAAGTCCAAAGGTAGGGATATCGGCTGTCTAGGCGGATATAGCGCCAGAGATGTAATCTTGTTGATCCTCGTTGGAGATGCTCTCAAGGGTCTTTTGTTTAGTCTCAGGCAGGAGCAACGTAGAGAATATCCCCGTGAGCATGAAAAAGGCAAAGATTTCCATGCTAAAGGGCAGAAATATTCAGGAAATTGCCAAAGCAGGACACGGATAACTCTCACATGTGTTGGATGAATTTGTTTGTGCCGCCAATGTTGACCAATTGGCCAAAACCAAGTTCCGCCACTACAGCACCGAGCTTGCCACTCGCCGCGGAAATACCGTGCGCGGTCGAACGATAACGTGTCGGGAAAGCCTCTCCGGGAATAATAAAGGTGGTCGTGTTAGGACCAAAGTTCTGGAAGAAGTTTGTGAGACAGTAGAGGAAAACGAAAGCGTTGGTGCCAGCAGTTGTTGCGGTAAGCTTGTCATAAGCAAAGCCTTTGGGAACAGATGAGAGCGCATCGATGATTGCTACAATAACAACATACCCATAATGATAAAAAGAACGGTGAGAACGGCGAAACCCATGAGTTGGATTGGCTTGCGACCCCAGCTATCGATGACGAGGAAGGAAGCCCAGTAGCCGGGAATAAGACCAGCAACAGAAAGAATCAAGTTTCCGACACAAACGTTGTAGAGAGTTTGATAGACATTGAGGGGCGTCCCCTTTGCGGCTGTGCCACCGCCGAATTTGATTGCGGTCAAAATAACGGAGCTGTTGAGACCAAGACCGTAATAGGCAATCTACAGATACACATTAGAAGGGCTCGAAGACAAGGACGTCTGACGGACATCGAGTGCAAACCAAGAGTAAGCTGTTCCGAGAAGAACCTTGCCATTTTTCCATTGGGAGAAGTAGGCAACAAAGTCAGCGCGGCTTGCGCGAGGGGCCTTGACGCGTTGGGAAACGACTGCATCATCGTCCTCGACGTACTTGCCAGTGGTGAGGACGTTCTCGATGTCCTGTGAGGCCTGTTCGATGTTACGCTCGATATCCATAGTAAACCGAGGGGTTTCTGGGATGGTGAGACGGAAGTAAAGGGCGATGACACCGGGAACACAACCAAGACCAATAAGGAGACGCCAAGTGTAGTCGACAGGAAGGGCACAAGGATAGGGAGTGTTCAGGATGGAATCCTTGTACGCAGCAACGACGATGATGCCAACAAGAGATGAGACTAGTAGAGAACAAGTTAATGCAAATTTTTGCAGGAAAGAAGAGATGTACCGAATTGACCCCAACCCTGGAAGGCGAATACAGCGGTCATGAGGCGACCACGAGTGCGGGTAGCGGCAAACTCGGATGAAATGATGGCACTCAAAGGGTAGTCACCACCGATTCCAACACCCATCTACAAATGAAATGATGAGGAAACATGGATGGATGTAAATGGCCAAAGAACTGACAATAAACCTCCATACAATGAGGGCGCCGATGATGCCAACGGCAGGAGCCTGACCAGAAAGGGCCTGGCCGAATGTGGCAATGATCATGATCATGAGTTCAATACCATCTACGTGGTGGTTAGAGTTGTAACCGATGAGGAGGCAGGAGATATTGGGTGCTGCACTTACACATGCGCTTACGACCGACGAGATCGGCGAGCCAACCAAAGATGAGCTGACCAAACAAGTTTCCGACTGGGGTGGCGGCCTTGATACCGGTGGATTGCCAGGTGGAGAGGGCGGCTAAACGGGAAAACCAGATTTGAAGGGAATAGTGAAACAAACAAAAAAGGGGGGCGTACCATTTTTGCCGTAGACATAGTTGAGCATGGTAGCAGCGATGCTGATGGCGAAGATGTCATAGCTGTGGAAAAGTCACGGAACAATTCTTTTTGCGGGGAAAGAGTATGAAACATACGCATCAGTGAAGAAGCCAACGCCTGCAACCAAACAGACTTTGACATGGAACCAACTTTTTGGGAAGAAATTGATGAGATGAAACGGGTATGACAAACCGAAGAAGAGAAACATACGAGAAGGGCGCGTTGTCGATCTCCGCGAGAGCGGCGCGACGGCGCTCGTTGAGAACGATGATGTTTGGCGGTGCGCGGGCCTTGTCCTGGTAGGACTCGTGCTCGGAGAGCTGCTCGACGGGGTTAGCCATTGCGGAGGGGGGGGTGAAAAGGGAAGGTGCGAGCGATGCGCCAATGGGTCGCAGGCCATAAGAGTTTATATGCCGGATTTGAGCGTGTACGAGGGAATCCTTGTACCTTGCACGTTCGCATGGCAAGCAGATTTATCCCAGGTACCCGTCCCTGACTAATATCAGCATCACATGGGGATTCGTGAATTTCCCATACAGGTGTGCTTCTTCAAATCCACCGCCTTGAGTTGATGGCGGCGGCCACAGGTTGAGGAGTCAAAGGAGAGCGCGTGTTGGCAAAATACGTTTTCGGTCCGATCGCGTCGAGTTTCATTGACTTCCCGATTTGTGCTCGTATCTCCCTCTGCCGGAATGGTCTCTCAACGCTTGCGAGCGCTCGCTTTGTACAAAGAGCTTCACCGCCTCGGACGAGATTACGACCCTGCGTAAGCCACATGCTGTTCGTCGTCATGGCGTGCCCAGATCCATACTTGTCCTTACCCCCAGCTATGATTTTCATGGCAAGCTGAGAAAACTCTATGAAAGTGTGTCCACCTCCCAGGGTGACATCCGCTGGATGCTGATCCCAATCAGAGAATCGGAGTTTGACAGACGAGGCCGAAATTGAGCGAGCCATTGCCTTTGGGGAATACATCAAGAACGGCACGCCGTTCCAACCTTTGCAATGAATAGACCAGTCTAATTATTGATCAGAAACACTGGCTTTATACTCGTTGCGCAAATACAGATGCTTGAGGCGAATGTACCCTCCGAGCTCAACATCCGATCCCTAGAGCCTCCCCTCGATACCGGTTAGGGCAAAGGGTTAGTGGGCCCAGGTTGCTCTCGCATTGTGTACGTAAACTATCGATGGGGCCTAGTGAACATCGCATGGAAGCCGAATGTAAACTTGTTCCATATGTCGACCTGCCATCGTCTTGCCATATTTACGACATTTCTACAGCCACCTACCATCATGCGATGAAAAGCGCTGCAGAAGCGATTCCAAGCATTGCAAATGAGTCAGTTCTTACCAGGGTATTGCTGTCAAGCACATAGCTAACTCACAGATCCGGCCAATCTGGGTCTGCACTGCCCTGTACACATACTTTGGTAACAAGCATTCGAATAATGACGTTGACGTGAGAATTCAACAAATACATTGTCGATCAACGGTGCATAGTTTCCCGCCGTTTGATCTTTAAATAGAGTGAAGAACTAGCAACGTGCGCTTCTTTTTTTGTTACTCTCGCACCAGCCTGCCATCGAGTCTCGAGCGCCTCCCCATTGACTCATAAATTACATAATTCGCTAGATTATGTAACGTTTACACTGCCATTGGAAGCACAGGGATCCGAATCTTGGTCACGCAGCTCGTGAGTCAACGACCTCAACACTTTGAGGCTCTCAATCAACACACAAAATGCCGAAGGTATGTCCATCCAAAATTTATCGCCATTCATCTCCTAGATCTAACGATCATGGTTCACAGAACAAGGGCAAGGTTTGTTCTGTTGCAGCCGACCCTCCCAAAACCTCGCTTACTTTTGTCTCACAGGGTGGAAAGAACCGCAGACGTGGAAAAAACGAGAACGAGGACGACAAGCGCGAGCTCGTTTTTCGTGAAGACGGTCAGGAGTATGCCCAAGTCATAAAAATGCTTGGAAATGGGCGTCTCGAGGCTCAGTGCTTTGATGGTCAAAAGCGATTAGCCCACATCAGAGGGAAAATGCGAAAGAAGGTACGCACGTGCTTTCTATCGATGTACAGTCTTTCAACGGTAATCATTTCAGGTCTGGATCAACCAGGGGGACATTGTTTTGATCTCGCTTCGTGATTTCCAAGACGATAAAGCAGATGTCATCGTCAAGTATACTGCGGATGAAGCCAGAAATCGTGGGCCGTTCTGTCGTCATCGTCAAGTTCCATTGCTCACTTGACCCTTGTAGTGAAAGCATATGGCGAACTCCCTGAAAGCGCCAAAATCAACGAAACAGATACTTTCCCCGAGGAGGACGGCGAGTGCACATTCGAGTTTGGCGATGAAGGGGAGATCGACATCGACGATATTTAACCTTTCGCATGTACTTTTTCATTCCTGTGAGCTCCTATACTCCAGGTTTTTTACAGATCGCTCCACCTCTACAGTATTATTGTATCACTGAAACCAACCTACCGTGTTCTTGCCTTAAGATGCCCATCGGAGTCAAATATTTATTCGCAATACATTTGGCTGCAAGCGACCTATCACTGGTGTAATTGCTTGTGACATGTTCACGTACACCCATGTATATACGCTTGTCGCAACCCGCACACGACGAAGACATCTGATTGTAACTAGCTTGCATGCGCCAACCCAGATGAAAACATTATTGTACCGTTAGATCAAGTCGCCAAGGGGGCTGGTAAACTTGAGGCCCGACAATTCGAGCATAATTATCATCCGAGTCCGGAGTGATTGGGACCAACTTCACGCCGATCTCGATATAATCGTTCTCTGCGATGCACTGACAATATCTTCTCTTCCTCGGCGCCCTTTTGCCACAGTAGAAAAGAACTCCGAACTCCACTTAACCTATCGTAAGATACTCGACAATTTCTTGCGCTTTGCATTCAACGGCGATCCGGAGCATATCCGGCATATCCGGCATATCCGGGATCTACCATCCACCAACATTTCCCGCTTTGAGACAGTGACTTCTTTGTGTTTCGACGAGACTTTGGTCCTTGCGATAGATGGCAAGATTTATGGCAAGATTACCCTTGGGCGTTGCCCCGTGTAACGATTTCCCCTTTCTTGTACTTCACCACCCCTTGCTTCATATATAGGAATAAGGTAGGCACTCAACGCACCCTAGTCTGCCTCAAATAGAGCTGTTGGATCAGTTCACGACCACGGTCTCTATAAAGTCCTCTCGCGCGCCAACACTACCCGCATGAACGTTCTCCCTCGAGATTGTCACACTCCATGATCAGGCAGGAATCGCACCAGTGGGACAGACCCGGCGTGTACAACCCTGGCCAGGGGATATCCTTCATGCGAATTGACGTTGGAAGCGGATAGATGCGGACAACTGTACAAGCACAGAAGGCAAAGAATCTCGATGGGTGCAGTCACGGGTCGATTTACGGCCATCTTGGCGGTTCGGGTGCTGAATCTGCTGATCGTGTCTCCCCAGGATGCCTCCTACCGAAGTTGGCCTCATTGAACGTCCTTACTAGACATAGATCTGGTGGCATAGAATATTGGTAGGGAATGGTTGTGCACGCGAGGAGGCATTGTGCGTGATAAGGTGGTGGTGATGAAGTGAGGATACAATGGAGCGCTTTGCGCGTCTGCGGGAGTGTGTTGGACGCTGAGAAAAGCTAGGTTTCATAGAGCAGCTAAAGTGAACTCTCTGCTCTGTTTAGACAAATCTGACCATCGAATCAGCTTGCTCACTTCCACGCGTCAAGCTCTAAAGGTGTGCGCCCCACATATATTTTCATTCGTGGATGTCGCGCACATAAGCGCGATCCACTAGGAAGACGCCGAGGATGTAAGCAAGCACAAAGTACATATGCAAGCGGTAATAGTAGGGCCGGCGTGGAAGCAAGTATTTTTGTATTTGCCCCTGAATGTCAACTCTCACGGGACGTTGAATTTTTAGTTATTTTTCCCTTCATCTCCTCGGAAAACAGATACTGGCAAACTTGGAAATAATTTCAAACATTAGCTTTGGTGAGGTGAGTTGCTTGTAGCAAAGCAAAAGACACGACGGATACCCACCTCTCGGTGAGCACTACGAGCTAACCTGTTCGAGCAGGTACGGCCTCTACCTTGTATCCGAAATGATCGCCACCTCTTCCAAGGTTTTACCTACGTGAGTTTAAAGCAGCACGGAATCAAGAAATTTGAGGGTTCCCTTCACCTTTTGTTTCAGGGAAGATGGCGATGATCAAGTCTACTGCGTTCAGGCAGACGAAAAGTAAGTAGAATTTCCAGCCAACGTTAACTATCTCGATGGGCGACACTTGAGAAAGTAATATGTTCGAAAATCGGGTTGTGCACGTAGCAACGCTTGTGCCGTTGAATCGTGTCTGTGTGTTAGAAACACCTCCATGTGTTCTGTTAGGACGATGGCGATGCAAATCTGAGAACGGGCTGACAAACTTCTGAGGCAAGTACACAGCCGATGGGTGCAAAACTTGATTCAAAGACAAAATTTGTAGCAAAACCATCGCGATTGCAGCTTTCTGTGCAGCCAGGTTGTGGCTTTCACCAGGAGGGAACGACGCAACTAAAGCAGCGAAAGTATCGAAGAGAACTACAAGAGACGCACCACATGATATCGAGTGGTCGCAGCGTAAACGGCTGGGGACAAACATACATAAGGCCTTAATATGTGTTTCAGGATTCGGCGTTCCAGAAGGTTAATGTCCATGCTGCATGGAGAAGTTATTCTCGTCACAGTTAACACTAACAACGATGAGGTCAAGATTCACGTTTCACTACACTCTAACCGTCCGATATAGGCTTAGTACGTGTTTGGGGAATGGATGCCCCATGTGGCATGTTCACACTATTTTTACGGTCAACTTGGGCATGGTAACAAATGCAACGGAATGTGCCGCTGCTAATAAAACCGGGTTTAGTAGATGCCAATATTCTGATTCGGGAAGGGAGCGGTTCAAGACTTGACTTATCAGTTTCCGAATCGACCTTGAACTCAAAACAAAAGCCAGGGGCGGAATTGAAAGTAAAGTTACACCAAAAATCAGATGCAATACGTCATAGCATGCACAAGCAGAACAGCTGCGTGAATCTACTGTTTACGTAAAGTAATACCTAACATGGCAAACTGCAACGCCCATATTTAGCTGCCGACCGGAGCACAATTGCGTTTGACTGTAACAATGGACTTTGAGGAGCAATTAGCGAGCCAACTCCCGGCAGCACCTACACAAGACTTTCTGGCCACCATCAAGGTGTTTCCATTAATACCGTATCTTAAGAAAGACGTTACTGTCAGTCTTGTCCAAACCTTTTCTTTTCCTTGTTCTTACTTGGTGTGTAGAGTTCCATTGGTTCGTCCGTTCACTCAAGGTACGATCCATGCGCAATGACTTTTTGAAACATCCCAGACACCCCATTGAGCTGGGAGTAAGTCCCTCACTGTACACATCGCACAACACACATCCTTGACAACACGTGCTGCAGGCAGCTCACCGCTGCAGACGTCAATTCAGGTATAGTACGACCATTGCTACTGAAATATGCGCGACTTCGGAACATGGCGACTGTTTATGCCTGCATGGTTGTTCGGTCCTACTTCCTCTCTCGAACCGGGTCAGAATTGGCCCATTCAAGTGTCCTGGATTCTCGGGCCACCCTGTGCGAGATCCTCGCCCTGAAACTCCTTAATCACTTTGCGTCCAGCAAGCTCCAGCTCGTCGCGGTCTTGACCACGCCTTGGAATCCCCTGGCAGGGGCACCACTTGACGTGGTGGAGGAAGTTAAGGAAGTGTTGGGTACAGAGGACGCCCTCGAACGATCGCAGAGCGCAATCGAGGTCTGTAATTTTATTATTATCGTTATTTATATATATATAAAGTAAATCGATTTGTAGATGGCAATAGCAACGAAGGCCAAGGCATTCCTGGCATCCACTATCGTGCAAAGTGTTGTAGATGATATGCACACTGGTCGTATTGTGTTCACCATCGTCGCGAATAGGTCTCTTTTGGCCGACAACTATAAACAGCGCGCCATTGAGGTGTATAACATTCAGAGAGCACCTTTTCTTGACCATTATAGGTTGGAACATGCCTATTCTTGTATCTTTGCATTTATCCTCTATCTAGGTTGCGAGTTCCCCGTTATTCTAGCATCCTACACTTTCTAAATACCGCGATTCTTACGGTGACTTTTGTGCTGTGCTTGCGTAGTATGTCGATTCTTCTAGATGAAAGCTTCAGCTAACGCCCAGCAGCACAACGTATCGAGAAGATATCCACATGGGAGTCAGTCTTCCTTGTATTTGCCACCGCATTTGCCCTGCAAGAATACACGGCGTCGCGAGAATATAGCTGGCGCAGTAAGTAGGCGACTGAGTCATCTGGGCCACATCTCACTCTGTCCTCCTAGTTTACACATCCAATGTGTGTCTCCCCACAATCATGAACGCAAATTTGCAGTTGATTTGGCCTTTAGGTTTGGAATGTTTTCGATACATCGTTCGTCTTGGTTTTCTTGGCTTATTTCGGGCTTCGCATGAAAGGGTTATTGTATAACGAAGGTTTGTTATCCACAATGTTGTACAGCTGTCGCCTTACCTGGGGCAGCCGAGACCTCACAGCTAGCTTTCGATCTGTTAGCTTGCGGTGCATGCATCCTCGTCCCACGGTGTGTTACTATGGTTTAATCATTCAACATTCATTTCAATATGATAATCCTTAGTCTGGCTTTTTATGCTATTGTCAATAATGTCATCGTCCTGTGA
This sequence comes from Boletales sp. KT-2023a, assembly GCA_038090395.1. Lineage (NCBI taxonomy): Eukaryota > Fungi > Basidiomycota > Agaricomycetes > Boletales > Boletales sp. KT-2023a. The sequence goes on from JBBPMP010000020.1 coordinate 19,989, forward strand.
GTACAATGCGATTTATTGTAGAATCAACTGATCTGTGTTAGTGCTTTGCGAGCCATGATTTCCGAATTCGTGTTTTTCATGTTTATTGCTGTGACGTGCTTTTCTGGTTTGCTTTTTACCCTGTACACACTTGGTAAGTTACCATATTTCTTGTGATGGGCACTTACTGAATAGAGGAAGCATCGGATCGATGGACTGTTAGAAAGATAGCTTGGCTGATGGTCCAGATTTGGTTCGGGAATACCAGTTTAAGTTTTGGGCAGGCGTCTAGCTTTCACCCTATTCTTGGTCCTATCCTCATGACCTGTTTTGCGGCGTTGGCCAATACACTCCTGCTGACAAGTATGCAAATTTCATTTAGTATCCGGAGTTGTCTCGACGTTACTAATTCCCTTCCCCAAAGTTCTCATCTCTATTCTCTCCAGCACAGCAGCACGGATCGATTCGGTGGGTTACCTTTTTCCTCGTGTGCATTTTACTCAATCATGGTAATTATACAAGAATTCCAACCAAGAGGTACGAGAAATGTATCAATCTTTCATTATTGCTTACTTTTGGACAGTACCTGTTCCAATATACCATAGCTACTATCGAAGGGTAAACAGAGAGCGATCCCCTAGCCTGAAAAAGCACGCTAATTAGGTATTGCAGAGTGAAATCGGATGCTCTGTTTAGCTATCAGCTTCCGTTCAATATCCTCGCGCTTCTGCTGCTGAAACCAGCAAGCTACGTTCTTTCTCCGCGCGCACTGCACTCTGCAAATGTTTTTTTGATTAAAGTCACTGTGCGTATAGCCTTTGTTCCACGCTCTCGGCTAAGGGCTAAGAAATTTATCAGTCATTTCCCATTCTAATTATCATCGCGCTTTTCGAGCGACAATTAGCCTTCGGTTGGAGGATAAAGGAACTCAAGAAAGTTTCCAACCATGCATTCTATCAAAATTTCCCTCGCCTTTTAAAGAGCATGCCATTCATCGAAAGATTCAAGTCGGGCAATTTCTACGATGTGATTTTCGAGGTTGAAGAGTCTCGGGAGTTCAGCTCGGACTACGAGTGTAATGAGGGGGTTCCGCCCATCTTAGCGAGTCCTCTGTCGCGATCACCATCCCATCGATACACCACTTTGCCTGAGAGCCAGCAGATGCCACGTTCCTCTCAGAAGCGGAAAATCAGTATCTTGGGACCTTTGGAGGAAGTGTCTAGCAACGCAAATATTCTATCTTTGGACACCACCACCCCACTCTCTGTATTTTCCCACTCAAGGCCGACCACTGCTGTAGACCACGAAAGTGGGGCCAACCTTCAGCGAATGCAAAACTTACTGGATCAGTACCGGGATTTACCTATCAGGCGCCTTCAAGATGATATGAAGGAGATACAGGCATGGGGTTAATTCAGCTGTCGGTATCAACAAGAACTAACTTTGTTCGTCAGGATCGGCAACGACGCATCGAGCATCTCTTGTCGAATCTGACCCGAAACCTAGGATGAGGGAAGGTGTCTATGACGCTGCCATGTTCAATCTGCATAACGGACTTTTGTTCTTACGATGCATATCTATTTCCATGCGGTTTGGACTCGCCAGCGATGGCATATATATTCTCTCGGAAATGCTGTCGTCGGTATCGCGATTTCACGAACCTCTTCCCCTAGGACGCGCTCTCTTCTGATTTGAAACGGGGTGGCTAATAAAGGCTGGGTCGACGATGATGAGTTTGCATTTCTCATGACAGAGAGCCCTCCGCAGACACAGCATGTCGGACAGAAACCGAGTCGGATGGCCAAAAATTCCGGTGTGGTACTCGGACACCGGCCCCTCCTTATAATCATCGGTCGTGTCGCCTTTGTAGGGGGAATTGCAGCCAGAAGACGGGGGTGGTGGGCCTCCCTGCTTCGGCCAGGGTGTGCACCATATATACATAGTCATCCGTGCCTGTTAGAGGTTACGGTGTGAAACAATAGAAATGGCGTTATCATGACCTGATGTCGAAGCTTGATCCACAGGTTTGAGGGAAGAGGGATGAACCTGTACCAGAATTTTGGTGCTGACTGGTGGCCATCTGAAGACAAGACTTGGCCCCTTTGCAGACGAATTGACGAGTAAAAGGGACAAGTGTGTCTCTACCATTTGGTAAAGGTCTAAGTTTTGCGATCAACATGGTAGACCTGCCGCGTCCGGTAGGTAATGCAACTACTTTTGTCAATGAATTCAAGGACGCACACCAGCGATGGCCATGACATTATCCCACTCAAGACAGGTGTTGCACTCGAAGTCGCCACCTCACAGCCAGGACAGGGACACCCATCCACCCGAGTTGCATTTTGCCTTCATCCATGGTCACGACTTGGGGGCTGCATGTACGACCCGTGAGTAGTAAGACGTTTCAATTTGTGCTTGTGAGGAACTGGGATGGCGCAGAACTATCCAGACCATCGTCAAGTGCTTGCAGGACAACGATTTCCATGTCGTGTACTACAACTCTCGGGGCGTCGGGAAGTCGACCGGTTGGCCCTCTTTCACTGGCAAGACGGAAGGCGGTGACCTAGAAGCGTTGGTCCAGCATTTCTTGCAACGACATCCCGAGGTCGACTCCGTGACGCTTATCGTGCGTTGTTGCATGCGCATTCCGTCAGACTGATACGACGCGACTGTAGGGCTATTCTCATGGATCGTTGATAGCGACGCTGCACCCCGTCCTGCCCCCGCACATCAAGACCTCTTATGTGCTGCTTTCGTATCCTCTTGGCCCGAGGGGATTGTTAACCCTGTTCCGTTCGAAAACATACTCGTCGGCGTTGACATCCCTGTTGCTTGAAGTCCGCGCACGGCTGCTCATTGTCCACGGCGACCGGGATGAGTTTACGAGTCATTCCCAATATGACGCCTGGTCCGAATCGCTCAAAATGACCAAAAATATCAAGGCACAACTAGAGATAGTCACGATCACGGGTGCGGGGCATTTTTGGGATACAGAAACATCAAGAGACGCGCTGAGGTCAACGTTGGAGGATTGGCTTGCTTTATACTAGTTACCGTCGAGTTCGTAATGGCAGGGTCAAGTTTGACTACCAAAAGCGGGACGGGGGGATCGTTGAAGTCTTACTTACACCTTGAACGGCAACCGCAACCATTACTTGACCGCATTTCTTATTCACTTGCGCAAATACAGTTCGTAATTCCTTCTTTTGCTTTCTTCTTGAACTCCAGGAGGGTGCGAGATGTCAGTCCTAGTCCTAGCCGTGTCTCTTGGTCCGATCTCACACTGACCCTACTTTCATAGGCCTCTGCCCGACGAGAGACCACGCCAGAGTGTTGCCAACCTCATCGGTCGGTTTGAGCAGCAAGGAAAACGCCAAACTCTACCCGTTCTCCCCGTGGTTCCACGTAGCTCCAGTGTCTCATCACAAATAGCCGGTGATGCTACGAAAGAAGAAATCCAGGAGAAGGGCGAATGGCCACCTCAAATACCTGTGTCGTCTCCTGACATCAAACCAGTCGCACCCACACTCTCTAGTTCACCCTCGCCCGGCATGTCCAAATCTCCCGCCGTAAGCCCTCAGCCCATTCCCGACCCCACTCCGCTGGCGGACGTCCCTACAACCCCTACGCCTGCATCGCCAGAGCCGGCGGTACCCCCGCCATCCAAAGGAAAGGTTGTCGCAGCTGGCAAGTCAACTCCTACTGCGGGAACACGACGAGCAGTGGCGTCTCCTGCGAAAGGCCGTTCCTCCGTTGCCATGCCTTCTGCTACCTCTTCTCACTCAATGGCATCTCTCCAGTCCTCTGTTTCACAGCCTCTCCGTCCCCAACACACTGGCCAGTCCGTCTCATCGAATCCTCCCACAACACGTCAAACACGATCAGTTCCCAGGACTGCGCCATCGACGCCTTCGCGCCCCAAGTCGTCAGCCGGACAAAATCAGGCTGTGTCAAGACCGAAAACACCATCTTCTGGTCCGTTCGCTCCTACAGCCGCATCGCTCGCACGCTCTCGTACCAACTTCCGCACACACCCTCTGCCTCCGGTCAAGAAAGTGATTCTGAGTAGCGATGCGGCAGAGAGACTTAGCAAGCCTACTGCCGCCTCGTTGTCTAAAGCACGTACGCCCGTCGTGGCTACACCCAGCCCCACAAGAGTGCCCAAACCGACGTCAACCGGACCTCATGGTCCAACGCCTCGAGGGACGTCGAAGCTCAAGGCTGCACGCACGCCTGCGAAACCGAAGGAGGAGGTCATGTCAGGTGCTGCTTCCGTTTCCTCTGAGCTATCCCACGATTCAGATCGGCTCGCGGTTGATCGTGTTGAGAATGGCCATGAGTCAGGGATAGCGGACGTTGGATCTTCAGAAGATACGCACAGTCCCTCAGAAGTCCTTGAGGGTGCAGCGCATGATCCTGCAGCAGACGAGGAGATGCACTCTGATGCAGGGATTCATCCTCCTGAGCATCAGGCGGATGATCGTTCTGCAGAAGATGCTCACAGCCATGAACATGCGCAGAACCTTACTGAGGAGGAGGCTGTGCCTGAACATGAACATGTTTGTTTGGAAGTTGATGGTGTCGTTGAACCAGCCGAGTCACATGCTGACCAAATCGTCAGCAATGGGGACAGTCGTAAAGCTGAACTCGCTGCGCCCGGGAGCAACATTGAAGATATCGTCAATATGCTGGAAGGAACCTCGCTCATGAAGCCACGTCCACAGAGCATCGTTAGCATTCCCGATGAGGACGGAGAAGTTTTGGATGGATACTGAGCCTGGAACACTTGCAACCTTGTAGATGATCCAGATGCACACATTTGTTTGTCCATGCGCGAATATCATTGGTGGTCAGTCTTCTCGCTGATTTTTATGGTACATCTGAATATTACCGGTCGGACGCAGGGTGTTCCATCGTTCAGTCTTTCACAACTACTGTCGTTTAGTTCCGCGATTATGTTTGATGCGGTTTTCTGATTCGTCCCATGTTATTTGTCTTGTCATTTGAGATTTTGCTTCACCCTACCAACCATCACATTTGGATTTTGGCGATGACTCAATTTCGCGTGTACAACAACACATTGATATTTTAGTGGATATAATCGCTAGGTATAACATGTTGAAGAGAACCAAAGTACATACATACGATATACTTAGTGGATGATAGCATGATCGAATTGGACAAGAAAGCAAAGCTAATAAAGCAAGTGTGCACGTTTATCTCTTTCCAGTTTATTTCTTGAATATTGTGAGCAGCTTGCGCTGATCGAGAAGGCGTCGAGTAGGTATGGGACGATCACCCTCTTCCCTAAGTCGCTAGTGACAAGAAATGAGCGATTCGATCCTTGACTGATTGTGATAACCTAGCACCTACCCTGAGTTTGAAGAAACACATCCTGTAGCCGCTCTTTCCGGGCCTCAACTCAGCCTGTGTATAAAATAAGATATGGGTATCCTGAAACAAGGGTGGTGCGCACACTGTCAACGACATAAAGGCCATCGTATCTGAAGCTGTCAACGGATGTGAGCCTCTACGCAGCTATCAATAATGGTGCCATTGCCTCACCCTTTAGCGGGCGCGTAAAAACTATTGTTGCTTTTCCCCCGTACTACTCGAACTGGCCGCTTTGTTTCGGAGGAAATCTGACGGAATGTGAAGCATCGTATAATACAACTCGTTGAGGACCCACCAGTAGTGATTTATTCAGTGGATTCTCGAACGATTGGTCTGCAATTTGCTCCTAAGAGGACGTTAGCGGGAAGAGGCCCGTGTGCAAATAAAAGGCGTACCTTATTGTCATTCTGCCCTCCTAACATGCTATCATTTAGACAACATCATGAGTCATTCGAGAAAGCATACCCGAACCGACGTAAGTGCTACAAGCAACAGTCAGGAAGCGCGTCTGGCGAGAGACAAAACACGTCACCCACATTGTCTCTCCATTGTCAACGTTGTCCTCATATCCTCCGGAAATACAGATCGAAAATGCGCCACCGTTTGGGTTATGGTCTCCATGGATTCCTGCCTGCGTTTGCGTATGCACACCATAATCCAAAAGCTGACGCCTAGGGTGTTGAACTGCATGAAGCAAAATGGTGCTAGCCATGGGAGAGAGAACGCACCTGTCGTCGAATCTGGTGCCAACACTGACCCCAGGTATGTGACCGTATACCCTGCCTCTTAATGTATCGAATGAACGAGTGTGGAAGCAGCAAGGATGGAAAGTGCTTACTGAGCCATATCGTGGTAAGTGGGAGAGACGCGTGGAGAAGTCAATTGAACGCGTCGCGCGCGATATCTGATTTTTAAACCCCGCGAGAATAAATACATGCAAACAATGTGTGATCTAATTATGACTCGACGCCATTCGCATTTCTTTCTCACCAAAGACGTTGGCGACCTTTGTTTCGACAAAGCCGAGCCTTTGAAACAATCTGATGCTGGATTCGTTCTCTTCGCCTATGCGCACCACCAGGCTCTCTGGCCGTATTGGGAACGGGGATGGGGGCCTTGGCAACGGCGAGCCCGAAAAGAGTGCGGGTGACTCGGTCACATATGTCAATATGAGTCTCAGTGACTCGAGCGCAAAGCCCCTGCCCCGATAGCGTTGTTCTGCAGGAAAAGGGCGGTGGGGATCTTTCCATGAGTCTCCAAGATGACGGAAGTGCGTCCACACCTGCGATCATCACCCCGACTTCCGCTTCAAAGTCCTCGTCGGCGGGATCGCCTTTGAGAAAAATATTGACATCACCAACCATCGGAAGGGGTGCAGTATTGTCGCCCTCTCCGTCTGCGAGGATAATAAACGTCAGCTCTGCAGGACGATGTGAACATATGCCTCGGTCGATCTAATGCACAACCCACTGTCATCATCCTCGCGCCAATGTCCTGCGTGATTAAGCATGTTGAACGTTGTAAGGATGATCGTGACGTACTCTCCATCTCGTAAACTTGCTCGAGGGTAAGTGGATCGCCGGTGCTGGTATCCCTGAGCAGCTGTGGATCGATCATCCAGCGATAATACGTCTGAGACGACTGAGCGTGGTCGACAAGGATGACGACGGACATGGATACGAACTTCGACATGATCTGGCGTGGATGGGACGAGCACGACCTGTTGGCCCCGTAGAACTGCTTCCGTACGCATGTCAGTTGTTTTTAGGAGACTTTCCATTATAGTCGTGCAGCGCTAGCCGAGCCGACGACACCACCGTGACTCTGCCTCCCTCCAAGTCTTTCTCTCACTCTCTACCACAACGAAACATGGCCCTCGGTCGTATCGTCCACTATGCCGCAGATGCCATCCTTGTCTCGACGGTCATTGCTGGCATTCGACGTTCGAGTGGGTTCGCGTGGGTGTCATTTTCATCGCTTTCCATTCCCTTGGCTCACTGGCTTCTAGCGTCGAGACGAACAGAATTTCAGACCCAACCATCCGCTCCATTGCGGAGCGTTTCCTTGGTGTGGGAGAGACTATATTTGATATGGCACAAGCAACCGCGATAAACAGCGAGTACTTCAAGAAGGATTCGAGAAGGTAGCGGGATGACGTCGAGTCATCGAGTAGCAGTACGTCTCCAAGTGTGGAGGAGGTCATGTCTGTGCGGCGTCGCTTCTGGAATTTCTGTAATTTATCTCGGACAGCCAGCTGGCGTGCGTTCTTAATTGTTTCCTCTACTCTCAGAAACAGTGCGGTGACGCTGATGCTCAAGAACACGACTCTCCGTCATGGGAACGCCATGCTCCTGTGACCCACTCGCATGAACACTTGTTTTCGACCCACACTCTAAATAATTCTTTCCTCCTCTTTCCACAGAAAGCTAGTGCCGCCTCGAGTCAATCATTGCCTCATTTCCTGGCTCCGGTTTGGTCCGCATTTGACTATTCATAGAGTCCCCCGGCGTGTAAGACCACTAATTTCGTTATGCAATCGATCAAAATTGAGTGAGTTTCGCCCGTTGTTTATATGGCTTACTTCCGAGCCGCCGCAGCGGGTAAAACCAGTGTGGCCGTCTGAGCATTGCCCCTGAATATGCAAGTTGTTGCGACCGTGGCCATTTCGCGATATGTATTGGGCCAAGGGTGAAAGACACGCTGGCCACGATAGACCGGGAATCATGCCATCATGTCCAACCACGTTTTGAGGAATGGATACTGGCAGATGCGATTGGAGTCGGGTACCGTGTTACTGGAGGGATCCTGTTTACATAATCAGTACTGCATCAACTGTTCATTAAACACTGACGCTAAGTCACCGCTCATGTTCCCTTCCTTTCCTTCTGGACCACTGCCTCGACGTTGAGCCTTAAGAACAGGCCATAGGGCCCGATTTTGGGGCATACAATGCTCGCAAACGTACCCCAACAACCTAGAACAATTTTTCAACAACCCCGTGCAGTCCGTCCAGGTAGTTCACGCTCGTTCGTCCCGTTTCGTCACATTTGAGCGAGTCAACATTGTATATCTAGGTCAACAAACCGTTTTCGCAAGACTACAGTCTCTCTTTCCTGCGTCTCCGCCAACGGCGGCATTACCATCTTTACCACAGAATGACGCTTCTTTTCCCTCGCCCAGGCTTCCATCTGCTCGGAGGCAGCCAAAGTTTCTAAAGATTAGGATAATAACATGGAACATGCACGATTCGCTGCCAAAGGTAGGCTTAAATTGGTGGTCGCGAATTTACCTCAATCGGTCCATAGGGCGATTTGGAAGAGCTGCTCGGTCCCGTGTCCCCACGCGTCGGTCACAGACGCTGCCGCGATGAATCGCCCACCTTTCCCGCTCTCTCTCCAGAAGCTGCACATCCATATCATCTCGTTGTGGTGTTTGTGATCTCTTTTCCGTGCATCTCAGCCAAACTGACTTCTTTGTAGAGCAGGGCAAGAATGCCCAAGTTCGTCTGGTAAGGGTAAAAACCCATTCTTGTGTATAATTATAGAACGTTCCTCAGGCATACCCATGGGACTTGGTGCTGGCATCAAACTCGGAGCGTCTGACAAAGAGAAAGAGAAAGAGAAGAGCGACGACAAGGACAACGAGAAACACCTCCATCAGCTGCAAGGTCTCAAGCGCAAGGACAGAGAGCGAGATGAGATCGGTCGCGGGTGGAAAAGTTCAGAAGATCTTCCAGACGAAATTGTGGTCCACCATCATCATGGATGGACATCCATGCTCGAAAACTGGTTATGCCATCGAACGCAGGCGAATCCCCAGACACCGGCAGAGTATGCTCTTAAAGATATCACGGCTTCGCCAAAACGCCATTCTTTGCATCGTCGTGTGACCGTTAAAGAATCAGAAATGGGTCCTTATATACCTTTGGTGAAGGAGAGAATGATGGGATTATACCTTTCGATTTATATCCACAAAGACTTGCGTGACCTGGTTGAAGGCAGGTTTGTATCTGCTCTGGAGTGCTTTCAACTCATGCCCTTGCAGGTTTCTCGAAATCGGCTGTCACTGCTGGTTTGGGGCGTTAGACATGCGCGCAAACGTGGGTGGGTGGATGCATACGCGATGGAGAGGGCGTCAT
>JBBPMP010000020.1:29509-64222 GCA_038090395.1 Boletales sp. KT-2023a
ATCGGCTGTCACTGCTGGTTTGATTGGCGGACGTGTCGGTAACAAAGGGGGTGTGGGTATCAGCTTGAAAATCGATGGCTCCACTTTCTTGTTTTTGAATGCTCACCTGGCTGGTGCGTAGTCCATCATCTTAGTCACGTACTTTAATGACATTTGGTTTACAGCACATGGGGGCAAGATTAATCACCGGCTCGCAAATCTGTCAAAGATCAAGGTCGGCTCATTGAGCCCTGGTCCGAATTGCTCTTCGTTGACTTGTCTCTAGGCTGAGCTTGCGGTCGATGACTTTCTGCAACCGGACGATCCCCGAACAGCTAGAGAAGGTGAGTATATTGTTACATGATTACCTAATAGCGCGATTTGACACCCCTCCCAGATATCACGGACAGATTCGACTATACCTTCCTTTGTGGTGACCTAAATTTTCGATTAGATATTACCCGATTGCATGCGGACTGGCTCATATCCAGACATGGTGCGTTTATCATTGATCTGTGCCTGGCCAGGGCTGAAAAAAGAATGGCCACCTACAGACTATGCGCAAGCGTTTGCATTTGACCAACTGAAACGACAGATGGAAACAAACTCTACGTTTTCTGGTTTCAAAGAAGCACCTATCAACTTCCCGCCAACGTTTAAATACGATGTGGCAAGCCGTTCCAAAACAAAGCGACGGCGGAGCAGGCGTTCTCCTACAGACGGCAATGAGACAGAGAGAGAAGGTGCTGAGGATGAGGAGAACGGAGAGGATGCTGAGGACGAATCGCACTCGTTGACATCGTCCAAGTGGACCTCGCACTCGAAGGGTGTTACTTCAGAGCCCGAAGATGAAGATTTCTTCACGACTTCTCCTTCCCATCTGACCTTTGGCGACAATGGGCATGTCAACCTGGCTGTAGCTGCTCAGAAAGCGAAAGCAAAATGGAAGGCACTCCTATCGCCATCTGCTGTTTCGCAGGCACCACAAGCATCACCTATCGCCCAATGGTTGCGGAACAAGCGTGGTGTCCGGGAGCCCGTCGGACGACCCAAATCGCCGGACATTGTTATCGAACACCCCGATGCGTTTTCAATACCTTCGGTCGATGACTTTCCGCCCAGCCCGATCGAAATGCCACCTGAAACAAATCGGTTGTTGTTGGATATACCTGCGAAACAGCGCATCATCATTCCCAGACCGTCATCGCGGGGCTTTTCTACCAAGTCGGTTCCGTCCACGCCCATAGAGCCCCATCACAGTGATGAGGATGACATTGCGGTCTATGATTCCTCTCACAAACAGCGGGTTCCTAGTTGGTTGGTATACTCTTTTGTGAGACCGGGTGATGGATTGATTTGAAATGATTGCAGGTGCGACCGCATACTTTGGAAATCGACCGTCGTACTTGATGCGGATGATTTGGAGCCAGACCCGGTAGAAATGGCAAGACGGACCCGAGTTGGTACTTTGATCTCTCAAGCCATTCGACCGTTTTCGGCCAAAGTTCGGCGCGACTCGGGAGGGTCACCGAATGCTGAATGTACCTCTGCTGGCAAACAAGACTACTTTAGTCGGCCGGTGACGAAGCCGATCACAGGAAGTCGGCCCGTATCGTTGGTTATACCGAAGCCACCGTCGTCCCGAATCCCTGCTCAAACGAGGTCGACGGAAGCGTTGGATCGTGCACAAGACGAAAGCCAGTCTTTGCGGCGGGGATCGGATGCCTCTACGCGCGTCTCATCCACGGACGTTCCGCCGACTCAGAAACTAGTGGACGCCGAGTCATGTTCGCCCTCGCTTCCGTCTACTCCAATGCTTCAAGGCGACGACCTTCCAGAGTGTCCACCACCCGTTCCTCCGAAAGATCCAGTACCGACGCCGCCACCGACCCGTTGGCGGTTTTTCCCCTTTCGGAAAGATACGTTCCAAAGCATGCTCACTCAAGAGTCTACCATTTCGACGCTGCACCCTGGGTCGCATCCGGCCAAGGGCGAGGTCGTCTGTTTGAGCTACAGCAGTCTGGATGACCGGGAGATGCGTCTCTTGGAAGGTCGGAGCGACCACCGGCCGGTGATTGGATCGTATGCTGTCTACTTGTAACTATTCTTTTCATGCCTTCAATTTTTTTTCATGTGTATATTGACAACCATCGCATCGCATTCGCCACTTCAAGTTATATTACGTTCGGACAGTTTCTCACCACGTTTCGCTGTATGATACTTTTGTGTACCAACTTGAGTTGTTACGCTCGAACCCTAGCACACAACACCTTTCTAGCTCAGATTTCTGCAAGGACAGTCTTAATCCGTGGACACGTCAATTTAGATGTATGCGTAATAACAATGAGAGACGTGATTTAAGAGATGGTAACCTCGACCTCGACACCGGGTTCCAAGCTGATCGAAGTCTGACATGTGCGTAATTGAGAAAGGATGTTGCAAAACGGATCATTGGCCTTACGATTTGCTTGACGACCTCGCTGGCAGCGTGGAGGTCGATGAGACGCTTGTGGATCTTGAGTTCATAGCGGTCCCAAGTCTTCGAGCCTTCACCACACGGCTGAGGAAGGACGTGAGCGACCGAGCGTATGATGCAACAGAAGACGTCCCCTACCGTCTTGCGCGTGGTGATCTTGAGGACTTTGGTGGGAAGGCGAACGGGGCCCTTGACGCGAAGTTGCTTGTCCTTGGCACGGTTGATGAGATCGGTCGAGACTACGTGCGATGTGAGAAAGGCAAAGGCGCGAGGAAACGCGAAAGGAGGGGGAGCATTACACTTTTCCAAGTTTTTCACGTTGCTGCTCGTCAACGTGATGCGGATTTTGTGGATTTTGGCGGTGGGGACGGCGCCAGCGGCGTCGTACGCTTTCTCATCCTTGGCGACGTAACTCATGGCGATAGAGTCAGAAGGTGACTTGGAACGAAGGCGTGAGGCGTGCACGAGAGAACGAGAACGATCCAGAGAGAGGGGACATACCCAAGACTGTGTGTGTGTGTGTAGTGTACGCAGAAAGATTAAGATTAAAGTTTCGGACTGATACAAGTCCATCTCGGCAAAAGCCGTCCACGTGACTACTACCCACTTACCGTTTTTGGGCCCACCTCTTACTCTGACTTGACGGTCATGCAAGGCAAGTCGGCGTCGACACGTTTCTCATCCCCCCGCGCGCTCATCTCGCACCAGGATTCAACAAGTACTACCCGCCAGACTACGACGGCGAGAAACACAAGAGTCTGAATGCGTACAGAGGTCCGCACCCTTCACCCGCGTCTCGCGCGCATCCCAACAACTTTCGTTTCTCACAGGCAAACACGCCCTCGGCGATCGCGCCCGGAAACTCGACAAGGGCATCCTGATCACCCGCTTCGAGCTCCCTTTCAACATTTGGTGGTACGCATCATCCCTTCGTTCGCTCTCGCCTACCCGCTCACGGCCCACCGCTTTTAGCGGCACATGCAACAACCACATCGGCATGGGCGTCCGCTACAACGCGGAGAAGAAAAAGGTCGGGTCCTACTACTCCACCCCGATATACGCCTTTCGCTGCAAGTGTCACCTGTGTGATGGCTGGTTCGAGATCCAGACGGATCCCAAGGTCGGTCCCCGCGGGTGCGTGCGGCGTTGCACACACGGCTGACGTGACGGACGATTTTGGGCACACATCGCCTCTCCCCCGGCAGAACACCCGTTACGTCGTCGTCTCGGGCGCGAGGCAAAAGGACGAGGAATGGAATCCGGAGGAGAACGGCGGTTTCGCGATACACGGTACGTGAACGACCCAGGTGTCCTGAACTTGCCGATCGATTCCTGAACGCACCTTAGACACCGAAGGCAATGCCGGCCCTGCAGACCCACTCGCAGCGTTGGAGAAGACGACGGAAGCTCAGAATAACGTCAATCAAGTGCAGATACCCCGACTCGAGTCCTTGCAAGAGGTATCCGATCGGTTTAATAGCGATCCCTATACTCTGTCGTCCCTCGCACGCAAGCGTTTCCGTGCCGAGAAGAAGATCGACGCCGCGAAACGTGCGGCAGACGATCAGCTCAAAGGCCGGTATGGGCTCCCAGAGACTTTACAGCTCGCAGCGGAAGATGATTCGTCCAAAGACGAGGCGCGACAGCAGTGGGAAAAGGGCAGGAAAGAACATGAGGCACGGATAATCCGGAAAGCGAGGCTGCAGAGCTCTGCGTCTCCTTTCCCGCTGCCGTTGATGGGTTCGTCCCGAGGTCCTGATGCCGTTGCTCTCTTGAAGGCAAGGGTACTCAGCAATACTCGCCAGTCTCGTACGAAACCCCCAGATAGACCAAAGTGAACGATAGACCAATGTATTATTCTCTCGTATACTTGCTCACAACACACATCGTGCCTAGTTTGAATTGGTTATCCATTAAGAGACCAAAGTCTGAGCAAGAATACGCGACAGCAGAGTAAAAGAACAACATTAGGAATACAGAGCAGTGGCACATAAACCAAGAAGGAATAGTAGGATAACAGGGGTAGGGCCAAATCAGGAGGAAAAATGGGTAGCTCACCACGAGGAGGGAGGAAAATGAGTATATCCAGCATAAAGATGGAAGCAAATAAATAATCGGAAGCATGCAAACCTGTGAGACCATACTATGAAGTAAAAATCGCCCACGGCTGCTCGAGTGTATGCATCGGACCTTCCCACTTCCAGTTGTCAATCTGATAGTATGCAGACTCGCCCCCATCAATCTCTTTGAGGGATCCAAGTCGAAGTGGGTCCGCCGACTCCTCGATTTTCGTTTTGTCAGGCGACCCAGAACCGCCCAGCAATTCGCCCTCCGAACCAGACTCTGGGCTAGGATTGGTCTCGGAGGAAGAAACGAGATCAGGTGTAGGTGCTTTCGAGTCGTTATCCTCATCCTCCAGGGTAGTAAATGAAGAGAAATCAAGAAACTCCAAAAACGCATCGGGAGCCGGGCCCATGTGGGGTGAAAGAGCGGTCGGCGGTGGCCCGGCATCCCCAGCCCCGTGAATGGAAAGCGCGGCTGCTGTTGCGGCGGCATCCGCAGGCTCCTGGGCCACGCCTGCCAGGATCTGGTCCAAAGTGGAAGCAATGTCGTGATTGATCTCATTGTCCGTGGAGGCGGTCAACAACAGCTCCTTCATCTGATCAAAAAAGGCGGCGGCGTCCTCTTCTGTCTTGATATTGTCTAGCGCCTGCTGCTTCTTAAGAAGGGCCTCGCTCGTCTCACCCTCCCATTCCGTCCTGGCCTTCTTTGGCGATGGCGCATTACTCGCCTCGGCTTCCGAAGGGGCAACGTTCGTGAAAGTGCTAACATCCTCTTCAGGAGGACGCTTGACCCCAACTCTGGGAGTCACTTCTGGTGTAGCAGGAGTTCTAACTGCCGTCAGCGATTTCCCGTGGGGTCGAGATGCAACCTTGCCCTTAATGACTCTCGACGGGGGGGACTTTGGCGTCTGGGGGGATCCCGCTATCGTTTGAGGAGTGGGAGGACTGGTAGCAGGCGTGGACGAGGATGCAACCGCAGGGGGAGGGGACGCAATGGTGGCTGGGATTGGTGGAACCGATGGGCTAGGGGAATGGAATGGTTTCTTTGGTGGCTGTGACACAGGTGGTCGAGATTGGGATTGAGACTGGGGCCGGTGAGGTGGGTGGGATTGGGTTGGAGGCGGGGGTTGAAGATGGGGCTGCGACGGCGAAGGATGGGGTTGTGGGGGTGGGGGTGGATTGACGGGGACAGGACGTCCATTCGTCTGGGACGCGGGGGAAGTGGTCTGGGTAACATTCTGCACTGGTGGCACCACGAGAGAAGTGGGATTCAACCGAGCAGCAGGTACCATTGGGTGATGTTGCGAATTGGCAACGTTAGCGGCAGCAGCCTTCATCGCTCGCCAGCGATTCTCAAACTCCTCGTTAAGTTTATGGAGTTGCAGATCCATAGTACGCAGCGTCCCCGGAGTTATAATGTATTGTGATGTGGAAGTAGAAAGGAGCTGCCGCTGTCTCGCAACTGTCAAGACCTAAAAAGATGGGTCACAACGAGAAAGACGGGGAGATAAAGAACCTACAATGGCAACATATTTTCGGAGGAGCTCCTCGTTTCTAAAAACTGCAAAATACATATGAAGTTTCGCGTCAAGCTCCGACGTCATCTTGTACACTTGTTCAAGGAGTTGGTTGTATTCCAGCCGTTGCTCATCCGGGACTTGCACGGTGTGCATGGTAGGAAGACCTTGAAAGTTCGTGAGAAAAAGACAAAGGAGCGTCAGAGAAGCTCGTTACGGGTCTGAAACATGGTCTTAAATTGATTCATCGACATCATGGCATGCTGGACTTGATCCTGCGTTGGCGGTTGCTTGTGGATTACGGCCACCGCATTCTCCGGTACAAAGGATCCGTTCACCATCTGGGCGTCGCCCGTGGGCATATTAACCATTGTGCTCGGGCCGATGGATCGCTGGAGCTGCATATCAAAGGGCGGTTGTTGAATATTGCGCAGCGGATTCTGCGCATTCACCATGTTCTGCTGCTCTTGTTCTGCATTTCGCTTCGCAATCAGTTGGACTTGTTGCTGGTAAAGCTTTTGAAGTTCAGAACGATGACGCTCCACAAAGGCAATCATTGGCTCTTGGACGCGCTGAGCACGCATTTCTTCGGCGCTTGCATGTGCAAACCGCGCAGCAGCAGCAATGACCTGTTGGTTGAGGCGGGAAGGATTTGGAGGCATCTCCGTGGGGTTCCCAGGCATGCCAGGAGCCCCACTGTTAACCAGGGTGAGATGGCTCGGATTCATCTGGGGCATTTGCGGTTGTGGTGACCCGTTCGCAGGGCGATTTTTGACGGTCAAAATATAGGCATTCTCAAAGTGTTGGAGATACTGGTCGTACGTGTTCTGGAGCTGTTGGGCAAGGCCAGGCCCGCATCGGGCCGGCTCAGAATCGTTTCCGGGGAACTGAATGAAACCTAGTCGACCGCCAATGACAGCCCACATATCCCGCTGAGTGACCTAGCAGGCAAGGTTAACCATCGGAGACCGTGAGATCCAAAAGAAACTCACTGATTTTGCACCCTGTTCATGCATGACTTGAACGTGCAATTGGTGTAAATCTACAAACCTATTCTCCCCTATCGCCACACGCTGGCCCGGATTTATGTTTTGGCTTCGACAAAACCCCGCATATGTGGATTCAAATCGCAGCTTATCCAGGGGCATAATGACCGCCGATTGCCGACCTTGACTGGGGACCTTCTGACCACCTTGAGCAGCAAAATTCCCAATGTTGGGAGACATGGCATTCGGTGGCTGACCACCAGAAATTTGGTGTGGAGTACCTCCAGCTCGAGGAGGAATAGTACTCGGTCGTACGATCTGCGAAGGTGGGACGGTAATCTGCTGGTTCAAAGTACCTTGGCCCTGGGTTGGCAGCGGAGACGGACCATTCCCAGTGGGCATGTACGGTGCTGCAACAGATTGGTTGAGCTGGGGAACGAAACCGGGCTGACCCGAGGCAGGTGGTTGCTGAGGCGGCTGCGAAGTAGGCCCCATAGGGTTCCTACCACTCATCAGTAATAATCAGGCATTCTATGATCGAATGGACATACATAGGCATGTTTGAGGACATGCCATTCGCAATCTGCTGAGTCACCATGGCGCCAAAGGTGGATACAAACTGGTTGTACACTTCCTTTCGTTTGTTAATTTCAGCACGAAATTGATTGATCTGTTGCTGAATGAGAGGATCGATTGGAGTTGCATTGCGGGACTGCAAAAGGGATCCCAGGTTGTTCTCAGACTGCTTGATTAGACTTAGCAAATAAGTCCGCCTCTCCTGGAACTCGGCTGGCGTGATCATCCGCTTCTGGGCACCGCCCTGTTGGGTGTTTCCGGGCATATTGGGACCAGGCGGTCCAATGGGTTGTGCGGAAGAACGTGGTGAACCACGCAGTTGGTCCTGAGAATGTTGCATGGCGGGCGGAACGAACATATCCATACCAGGTTGGTTACCGATACCCGGCTGCTGCTGGAGGCGAGCAATCTCCTGTGGACTGAACATTTTGGGCTGGCGGGGGACACCGGGGTTGTTTATGCCGTGCATCATAGGGTTCATATTGAACGGCGCTTTCACTTGTTGTTGGATACCCATGGGCATGGAAGGCAAGAGAGACGGAGGTTGGTGGGCCTGAGAGTCGTGGAAAACGGGGGGATTGATGCGTTGTGCGTTAAGTCCAAAAGATTGTTGAATCTGCTGGACAA
Organism: Boletales sp. KT-2023a; assembly: GCA_038090395.1. Classification (NCBI taxonomy): domain Eukaryota; kingdom Fungi; phylum Basidiomycota; class Agaricomycetes; order Boletales; species Boletales sp. KT-2023a. The sequence continues at coordinate 37,734 of JBBPMP010000020.1, forward strand.
TGGGTTGACCTTGACCATGTGAGAGAGCCTGCCCTCGCGCGAATTCCTGCATCTAAACAAGGAAAACGTTAGCAAACGTAATTAGAACAAAAGCGTTCTCAGCGGGATATGGCCATTAGGCAGGAGGGTAGAGCGAACCCAACGCATTACCAAGTGATAAGATAGGTATATACGGCGTAGTTGGAAGAAAGGGGGGTTGGCTAGCCATATCGTCATCGCGTACGGATAAGACAGGCATATCTCAAATTTTCCCAGACAAGAGACGAGAAAAAAAAACACGCGAGGTGATACTTGCCTGGTTCATTTGCGAAGCAGTGAGATCAGCCGACTGTTGAGAACGGTATGTGGTCTGAAGTTGATTCATTTGTTGCCACATGCGACCCTGCTCGGTGTTAGAGAGCGCCGAAATCATCTGTGGGTCGGGTTGTTGTGACTGTGGTTGTTGTTGAGGGATCTGGGATTGTTGGAGGGGGTTTGGGGTGAGGCCCTGGGGAAACATTTGGTACGAGTGGATGCGATCGGCCATAATCCAAATTGCTGGGTTCAGCGGAGGGAAGACGATGGATGTTTTAGGGTGCTGTAGGGCGCTACGAGGGGGGACAAGCTCGACGTACAAAGTACGACAGAGGACGTCGTCGGGAACGGGGGGTCCGTGCGCAACGATGGGGAAGGGGATGGACGACGGCGACAGCAAGCACAGAGGATGCTGGTGGTGGGAGCGAGGTTGGGTCCGACTTCCAAACACCTGCTAAGCACAGACCATAACGGACAGCGGCGGAGTTTAAATCGTCCTCATCCTGCATCCCTAATTTGTATTTTTTGCATTATTTTTATTATTTTTATTGTATAAAATACCCCATATATTCCCCGCCGCGGGTGAGCCGATCCTCCTCCGATGACTCGGCCCGTCTCAAGTTACTGAAACTTTTAATCCCGAAAGCGCAAAACAATATTTATCAATTTGTTTATGTCGTGCTCCAGCAGCACGCCTCCCCCTCACCCCAAGGGGTCGTGGACGTGAACGTGCGTGCGAAGCTTGCCCTGGTTCTCTTCCGCAAGAGGGAAAATGCCTCGCTATTTTCCCCACTCGGATTTCCATATGTTATTTTCATTATCAGATAAATTTTATTATATTCTGTGCCACCCTCAAATCAATATTTATCAATATTTTTCCCGAACAGTGCTTGCATGGGGGCGGTGCGGGATTGATTCCACTCCCCGACACATAACAATGCAACGTTCCGTATGTTACGAGCGGTAGGTGATCGCCTGCCTATGTAGCACCCCAGCTCTGGGTAGAAATATTGCCAAACGAGGATCAATTCTCCATGTATGTATCATCAGGGTTCATGAGAAATGCATTGCGCGGCGTACGGGTGGGTATACGTATGGACAACTGTGCAGAGGTGAACAAGCCAAGCTGCGAAAGATGCCATGTACGGCCTAGATCCGCGATTAATGCTGATCAACTGTCTTTCCGAAGTGGCTAACCAAAAAGCGCCGGATGTGAATGGCGTTGAGGTTAGGTTGCTTTCTTCATTAAGCGAAAAAGGAGGGTCCCCAAGCTTCTAAAGTAGGGATTGGGACCTGTCTATGCCCGTACGGTAGCCAGGGCTGATGGTCACGGCTTCTTCTGTTGCTCTGCCATCCGCTTGCGGACGGTTTCGATGACAGAACTCACATAGAGATGGTCAAATTGCTGAAGGCGGTCTCTGTACGCTTTCTCCAAGTGTGAGGCAATCTCGGGGGAGGACCTGGCAGGCTCGGTCGCTGTTGCAGCCATTTGAACAAATCCGAGACGTCCCCCAACGACGTCCCAAGATTTGCGAGCCAATACCTATGTCAATCAATCACTCGTCACTAAACATGACGAGATAAGGGAGACAACGACCAACCCTAGCAAAACTTCCTTCTTGCATGACTGCGACATGCAAGGAATATACATCTATCACGGGCCTATTCACATCTGGCATAACGATGGTCGTATTCAATTCGATGGACTTCCCCTGACAAAAATGGGCATAAGCTACGTCAAAACGGGTTTTGTCCAGCGCGGGAGGAATAAAAGATGCGAGGGCGGCGAATTGTTCCGGAGTTGGGTGAGAAACCTGAGCGATCGCTTGGTTTAGCCGGATCAGCAGATCTTCGCGGCGCTTGATCTCGAACTGAGCTCTTTGGTATTTGGCTGTCCACGAAGACTCTTGAGATCGAGGAGGGGGTGGGTGTGAGAGAGGATTAGACAGGGTCGAGGCGGACTGCGCTTGAGTCTCGAGGAGAGGTTGGGTAGCACGCCACTCTGCGGCGAATTTCTGCCAAGACTCGATGGACTCTTGAAGCACCTTGCGACGTTCAATAAGCTCTGGGAGGGTGTATATCTTGGTGGGGACGAGAGATTGCCCCATGGAGAGACCCAAGTGAGGTTGAGAGGATGATCGGCGGAGCTGAGGCACGTCCAAAGGGTAATCAGAAGGGGGTTGATGCATAACGTTTGGTGGAGCAGGCAACGGTGTTCCGGAAAGTGCCTCGCGCCGAAATACATCATCGGGACCGGAACCCGTGAAGGGCCTTTGATGAATGAATTAAACACGGTTTCACGTCGGCCAAAAGTGGGAGTTAGTAGCTTGCCTTTCGTCTGTAGGTGACGCATCTGTCTGGTGGGTGTGCGTGGCCCGACTGTCGTCAGACAGCTCACCGTTCTGGGCCATTCTGATGGCTCTATCGACTCTGTCTAACAAATCCTTTCTGTTTCTTGCTTCGCCGCGCACCTGTTGTATCTTTGAGCTAGGAATGCCAGATCTGGCAGCGACTAGATGGAGGACGGCATCGTCAATATGAGATATGGCTTTTTGAAGGAGGAGATTGCGAGCACGAAGATTAGATAGGATGGTTGTACGGGATTGCAGATCGATCGGAGGGTCTTTGGGGTTGGTCGCGTCAGAGGAGGGGGGCGCAGTAGAAGGACGGGGAGGAATGTCAGAAGGAGGGGTCATGGGAAATGATTTAAGAAAGACAGCAGAGGATGGAGAGTGTGGGGCTGGAAGCACCGCCTTTGTTGGGGAGGGCGATTGAGTGGGAACATTTGGAGGTGTAGATTGGATGGAAGGGTGATTTGTTGACGTATTAAGACTTAACATGTAGCATCTAACGGCAGGAAGATGAGTGCATGCGGAAAGTCGAAGGATTGAACTACTGACGGGGACGGGATGGATAGAGGGCAAGTACTGTATGGGGAGCGCAGCCACCAGTAAATATTAAAAAGGACGAGTGTTGATACAACACGGCAACGGTAAATACAAACGGAGATGTAGTGTGAACTAATTGAATAAGGTAGGGTGTTAATGTAGGACGCTTCCCGAGCTGGACCCATCTTGTGGGGACTTGATGAGGATAGCTGGACCAGCCTCTAATATGACATCTTGATCGTCGTCGTCATCAACATCGTCGACCAAGTCCTCGTCTTGCTCGGGGAGATGATCTGCATAAAAACCATCGGGGTCGGAGTCGGAGAGATAAATATGGGAGTCGGGTTTCTTGGCGAGGGGGAGGGGGCCGACGGCAAGAATGTGGTCGTGAGCGTCCGGGGGTAAATCCTGAGGATCTTCGACGGAAGCGACGGAAGCGATGTCACGTTTAAAATAATAACGCAGGCCGACGGGTATCAAAACGCCGACGACGACAGCGGACAAGAGGAAAAAGTTTTTCCAGGAAAAGAGATTGAAATCTGCGGCAGAAGTCATCTCGTCGAGACCGCCGCCGATGGTAGTATGTATGACGGTCGCACCAAAGACACCGAGCCAAGTGGAAGACCAAAAGGGTAGGAGACGGATGCCGACGTGTGGACAGACGACGTTGATGACCCAATGAGGGGGAAGAGGCGCGATACGAAGGATGATGAGAAAGGAGAAGAGGTTGTCTGATTGCTGTCTGAGTTTTTCGGACCATTTGTCGAGACGGTCTTTCCACTTTGGAACGGTGAGGAGAGCAGGACCAAAGGCGGCACTGATGAAATAGCAGATTGTAGCACCCGTTGCGATGCAGGTACACGCGAGGGGGAGGGCTATGGGGACGCCCCAGACTGCGCCGCCGAGAATGGAGAGATACATGGAGCCCGGGAGGGAGAACGCCTGTATGCTAGCAGGAGAGGATGAGGAGAGGCGAGGGGGGCGGGACGAGAGAGGGACGTACAAGAGATAAGTGATTACGTAACATATGAGGATGCGCTGAGGGTAGATATCACGGTACTTCTTCAAGAGGACATTGAGGGCCTTGAGATCGTCGAACGATTTGGGTATGTGGAGGAAGGGACGGTCGTCACTAGAAGGGAGGGGTGAGCGAAGGGAGAGAGGGAGAGGGAGATACGCACGGGTCGAGAGGTGGGAGGGCGAGGAAGAGGGTGCCGCCAAGAAAGAGGGAAGCGAGGAGGAAGAGGGCGGCCATGCGGAGTGCTGCGGAGAAGAGGAGGCGAGTCGAGGAGGGGCGTTGTCGTTGGGTGGCGCCATAGAACGACGGGGACTGTTGCAGGAGGGGGTCGGTGTCGTGCACGGTGCTGAGCGTGTACTCGGACGTGTTTGGGTGGTGATGCATGGAGGAGAGGAGAAGCGTAAAATAAAAGAAAAATAAATAAATAAATAAAAGAAAAAAAGGGGGATAGATCACGTGTTATACACAAAGGAGAACGACGAGGGCGATGGCAAAGGAAGGAGGGGGGTCGATAGCGATGACACACATCCTACCGCCACACTCGGACATCTCCCTACACTCTGCGCTACACATGGAACAGCGAGCTCAACAGCACATACAACCTGCTCAACAACAACCACAACCACCACAGCAGCAACAGCAGCAGCAGCAACAGCAACACGCCCAGTCCCAACCGCAACAAGCGCCCTCTCAGCAGCCAAAGAAACGCAGAAAACCAGACTCGCCCCAGGACGATGTCGCCTCTCCCTCGGAGCCAAGACGCCTCAGACGCTCCCATGAGGCCTGTGCACGCTGCAGGAGTAAGAAAATTAAGGCAAGTCCCGTCGGTGACTACCGACCGCAAATCTCCGTTCGCCTGTCTCACTCTCTGCCAAAGTGCGACTCCAAGCATCCAAAGTGCACCGCCTGCGCGACCGCGGGCGTCCCCTGCCAGCAAGAGGACAGACACAGACAGACCCTCACCCTCCGTGGCCACACAGAATATATCGAGCGTCAGATCGCCCTTTGCGACGCCCTCCTCAAACGTCGTCTTCCAGGCTTCAATCTCGCTAATCTCGACGAGATATGTGCCCGCGAGGGCATAGAAATAGACGGCTCCCTTCATCCTCCCCCCGATTTTCAAAACTCTCCCTTTCAGCAGCACTCCGGCCCGCCCTCTCCCTATTACCCTCACCTCGTCCCTCCCGGCTATCCCCACCCCGGCGTTCCAATTTATGGCCCTTACCCTCCCCACCTCCCCATTCCCGGTCCCCCCGGAACCTACCCCCCGCACATGCACCCCGGCTTCCCTCCCCCTCCCCAGCACATGCAACCCCCCCATCAGATGCAAGGTCATCCTTCCCAGCAACCCTCTCACTCCCCGACCTCCCTCGAAGTCAAGGGCCAGGATCCCCAGTCTCTCGACGTTTCTGACGACCCCGTAAGCCCTTTTTTCCCCCCTTCGCCCCCTAGCCCTCCCCCTCCTCATCTCTCCACCATCCAGGCCATCGCAAAGAGTTTTGGCGTACATCCCCTCATCATGAGCGAAAGCCAACTCGTTGCTGCAAACGACAGAGAGGATCTCGCAGTCGGCTCAAACGGTCTCTCTTCCGGTCGTGATCAGAACATCACCGAAACCTCCCCGCCCCGTGATCCTGCTGCCTGGTTCTCCATTTCCGTCACTACAAACTCCGGCATCTCTGCACCTTCCGCCTCCAAACTCACCATCTGGTTGCCGAAAGACCGTAAAATGGTCCACAGAATCGTTGATGTCTACTTTACCCATCTCAACTTCCACAGACCCGTCTTTTTCCGCAATGACTTTGAAAACCGCCTCAACTCCCTATATGACTTGGAGAACGTTCAACACGATCCCGGTTTTGTCTGCAGCATGTATTTCGTTCTCGCTCTTGGAACTCTCAGCGAACTCAACCACAAGGCCACCCTCGTCGATAATAACCTCAAGTCCCCCGGCGACAGCCCAATCTCAACAAAAAAACTTCTCCCAAATGAATGGCCTGAGCACTATGAATTCTTTGAGCGCGCCCTTGCCGTAAAACCTCATCTTCGCGTCACCATCACCAGTCTTCAGGCACTCATCTTGTTGCAATGGTACCTCTACACCGAGGTCAGCTCTCCCCATCCTTTCCATCTTCCTCCCTAACAGTCTCCATACAGCGACAAGGTCGTTCCCTTTGGCGCCTTGTTGGCAGCCTCGTTCGCCTCTCCATCGAGCTCGGTCTCCACCACGACCCCATGTCCCAGAACAACACTTTTACCGAGGAAGAGGCTCAGCTTCGTATCCGACTCTGGGGAATCGTAATGGTCCACGATCGCGGGACATCTATCCTCCTCGGCAGGCCACTCGCTATCGCTCCCTCGGACACAAACACACCATATCCTTCTCGTCCTCTCTCGGGCCAGCATCTTGACTACTCAGAGCACTTTTTGCTGTCCAATCCCATTGCCGAAATTCAGGCCGACATCATCAACTCTCTCTACGCCCCTTCGAATAAGAGCGCAGACGCCGTCATGCGGCACGCAACTCGCATCATAAAGAGTATGATGGAGTTCCGCAGGCAGCTACCAGACAGTTACAGGTACTACTTTGGCGGGACCGAAGACTGGCCGATGGAAAAGCGACAGGAATTGGTTCACGAAATTACCGAAGACCAGGGGCTTACCCTACTCAAATTCGGCATATCGAGAATATTGCTGCTGAGGGCCCTGTTCAGCTTGAAGGAGCTTGATTACGTGCACCGCTCCAAAGCCCTTGTCGATGGTGAGCATCGATTTGATTTACTGTCCAAGTCGCTCATGTCCCATTAGCTATCGTCACTTCGCACAACATCATCATCGTACACAACCAACTCATTCGATACCCTGATATTGCGTTCTTCGTCTCTCCTATCCCTCTCCACATTGCAGCCATGGTCATTCTGTATGGTCACATGTCACATTGCGAACGCTTGTCACGACAAGTCATGATCGAAGACGTTTGGATGGCTCTCGACATGTTACCTCGGTTTCGATGGCGTTGGGAGCGGAAAGATTTGAACGGTGGTCACCCACTGATCTCCAAGCTTGCTGAAAAGGTTCTCAACGTTGATCTTCATTCCGTTGCTCCTCCCAAAGACCCTGTCTTACTATCCGAGCTTGACTGGGAGACCGACAATATCATTCTAGGCTCCCCGTCGATGGCATCTCCCCGACAGGTACACGTGCAACAACAGCAACAACAAAAGACGCCTACTCTGGCTCAACCGCCGTACCCGTCCGAGACAAACATGAGCGGGAACGTGGTTTATGGACCACGGACCGCTTCTCAAAGCACCACGCCTGTGAAGAACGTTAGTACCCAGGTCTCGCCCATTGGCGTGGGAGATAGGCTTGCGGATATCCCGACGGGTTTATTCTACCCGTTCTTTCCCGAGAACCCTATGGCCTCTATAAACAATGCGCATTTATCTGGGATCAGCGAGGGTGGGAGAATAAATAGTGAAAACGGAGGTGACTATATACAATTATTGGCAGCCGCAGCTGCACAACCAAACGGGTCGAATGGGACATATGGGTGTCAGGCCTCTCAAGATACCTACATGCTAGAAGAGATCGTTCCAGCCAGCATCCCGGCCAATGGCCACACGGGTGCCATCTGGATGAACGTCGTGAGTGCTTCGCAGGGATTATCTCGTCTCCGCTGATGGACTGGCATGGGCAAATTTTTCCCCCTGATGTGTAGAATCGGAGTATGCAGTATTGACAGTACAGCGCTGTGTCTACGTACCCCTTCCGAGTTTTGTTTTTGGATTCGCTTTCTTTCCGTCTTTGTCGCCAGCTTTGGTACCCAACGTCTGTTTCTCTCAATTTCGCCGTGGACAGTTCCTGTACAGTAGTTCTGCAAAGGCCTCTCTCGTCTCTTCGTCGTTTCTTATTTCTCTTTATACAGTACGCATCAACATCGACCACTTTTTCTGCCAGTTCGCTCTACACCTCGTAGCCTATACGCCGTTTAAATTGACTGCTCGATGAGATTGCTTAATCATGTATTAGGTTGACAAGTCAATGAAACATCCGAAAACGTATTGTATCCAAGGGATAAGCACGCTCCCGAGTATGAATTAAATACATCAATATAGATGACGTATTAGAGCGTCGTGTCCATAAGGTACAGTAGGTGGTTCCGAGGACGCGAGGAACACGGGGAAAACGAGCATCTAAAACGTGAGGCGTAAAACAAGGCGCGCTATCCTAGGATGCGCTCCATCTTGTCCAGAATAACGTCGATCCCCCTGATGAGGAGGACGACATGACGTGGCAACAACGCCACCTTGTCACACGTCCGACTTCTGTCGTCCGTCGCGCTCGGCCGACCGTTGGCACGCATGTCCTCTTGAGCATTCTGAATCGCCTTTTCCAGCGTGACGGGAAGGGAGAGGGTGATGCGGGTCAGTTGGATGGTCAAGCGGGACCGACCGGTGATGTCGAGGTACGGCAGCTGGCGAAAGGCATACTGGATTTCGAGCACGCGGACGAGTTCTGAGTGGAGCGTGAGGATGCACGCACGACATGCTTCAAAGCGTCCGATTCAGGACGAGGATAAAAAAGAGAGAGAGGGACAGGGGGGGGACCTACTGAGGATACGGCCACGTATGTTTTCGAGGCCGGACAGCACGGCATCGATGCTGTCGTCGCTAAGTTTGAGCGACGGGTTGAGGTCGCTGACGGCCTCTACGAGCGGGGTCAGGCTGGTCGGGGCGAGCATCGCGGGGCTATACGTACGGAGCAACGTGCGAATCATTTCGAGGTTGCCGTCAAGGTAATCACTCATGACGCCGAGGAGAACGCCCTTGAGGGTTTCGTCGGCGTAGCTGCAGGGGTAGGCACGTAGGAAATCGGAGGGGTCGTCGTGCGGGCGGGCGTCGTACTTGCGTTTTAGAGAGGGTTGCGAGAGCACACCGTAGGCTACAGAGACACGTTGGAACGCATGTGTCGCGTCGGGGTTTCCGGGGCACTTGCTGCGGGGGACGTTGAGGACGGGAAAGAGAGGGAAACACAAAAGGGGGAACGCACTCTGGGTGGCAAGCTTTGCTACGGGAGAGATAGGCCCGTCTGAGAGTCAACCGGTCGATAGCTGGGGAGCGGGAGACGCCGAGGATGTGGTAGAGGTCGTTGGTGGAGAGCACTTCGCATATGACCCCATTGTCAGGGGTGTGTTCCGAGGGTAATGGTTCGGAAGGCTCTGGCGGCGAACGGGACTGTGGAAGCCAGCTTATGATGCTCGATCGGACGGTCAGTGCGTTCTCGCGATCCTGTGCGGCCGCGAAGGGAGAACGGGAGTAGGAGGACGCTATGGATGTGAGCGAACACTCGGGGACAAGGAAAGCGAGCTTACCTGGACTGAGGAGGGAGGAAAGCATCACGAGACAAAATTCATGTCGGTGAGTGAAATAGGCATATGCGATATCTGTCGCTGAAATTCGCAATCTTATCTGATAAAACATTCGATCACCCCACTTTCTAGGAGCACGAAACCGTTTATGATGATGCCATTATCACCATGTATGCCTCTTGGTCTGTGCGGTGCTCCATCGTGCAAGAAAGGAGAGGACCGACAGAGCCGCCGCCGTTCCAGACATGCCAGCGACGACTCGGAAATAATCTCCGAGAATTTGCATATCATCAAAAGAAACTGGCCAGGACCTTCTGCGCTCTCCAGTCACGATGTGGAACCTGTCAAGGGTAACGCCAACGAAAAGATTCGATGAAACAGCGCTTACTCTCACAGTAGTGCTGATCGAGAGGGCCTGGCCAATCAAGTCTTTATAAACGGCAATTTCGGGTACTTCATCTCATCAGGCCCCAGTCTCCATCCCCAACGTACTACCAAACCTTTTTATCGAACGTCTCACCTCACCTCGCTCACCCATCACCGTCAAGCGCACAACGTAGCCCTCCTCCCCATCCTCGCATGGCGTCAACTCATACCGCCCAAACGCCCAATTCAAGATGTAGACCCCGCTTTCTAGGCGCACGAATCCTTTGATCCTCCACACCGTCTCCTTTGATACCGCCCCAAGCGCATCACGAAGTAGTCCCTCATCAATGACACTAACACCATCATCACCTCTATGTACAAGGTGACTATCTTTGCCTTTGCACGCCTCGTCTCGGCAGAGATGCGCATGGGCCGTTCCGGGCCCCTTGAGAAGCGTGACCGTCTGAACTTCATCGTGGTGTACCTCCTCGGGTGTATTCGTCTCGTGGCTCGGGCTGTGAAAGAGTTTGGTGTCAATTCCAAAGAGAAGTTTGGGATCGATCCCGTCGCGTTTGTTGCATCTAATCTTCGGCGTCGTGTCGTTCAGGGTATTGAGATGATCTAACACGAGGTCGAGCGCTCTGTCATCGACATGCTCCCATTTATTCTGGACCAAAAAAAAGTAACCAGTGCGAGTAGAGCCGACGATGCGCTCACAATGAGTATGATGTCTGAGTAGCTGGCCTGCATCTTGGCCGTCGGTGAGGTATCTTCGTATCCAGAAAAATTCTCCGCGTCCACAACGGTAATGATTGCGTCTAGTTTGATATCATCGTTTGTTTCTCGCTCTAGTTCCCGGATCTGAAACGCGAGGGTAGCAGGGAAAGCGGATCCACTGGGATGACGATCAGCGAGAGCAAAGTCTGCAATCCGGGTCATTGTTACCTGCATTCTATGATGATGCGGTCCGGACGAAATTTCTCTAGAGAAATCGCGGGAGTGATCGTTGATCCTGACTACACGACGTCGCACCCTACCTCTGATCTCTAAGAGGGCGGTCTTCATCTGCCCGACCAACACACAACACCTGATCTGCTGTCTAATGCAAGCATTCTGGTCAAGGGTATATACGCACATGCAACCATTGAGGATTTCGCTGACGGCTGTCAAGCTGGACTGCTTTGCCAGCTGGCTGTCGACTGCATACGCTAAGCACGATGCGTTCAGTGTCCATCGATGACAACCCTACCTTGGATGTCTCCAAACTCATTCTTGAGGAGGACGACCTTGTAGTCTTTGGGAAGTTTGGGTAGCAAAGAAAGGATGATGGACGTCTTTCCCGCTCCTAGAAACCCGGTGAAAACGGTGATGGGTATGTACGGCAACGGAATCTTGTGCCCTGACATGGGGTAAATACATAAACAACATCCGACCCCGAACACGTTTTATACCTCAACCCTACACGGCCATGTCGCGCTCAACGCCGACCGCCGTGAACCGGAAAGTTGGCCCCCTCGTCTTCAACGCGTCTTCGGTTGCTGCGGTCCACACTTTTCTCGCGTACTCTGCATTCACCGCCGCCCTCCTGCTCGGTTGTGCGCTTCATTACAAAAAAATCGTCAAGAATGGCGTCGCAGGATATCCCCAAGAATGGTTCCCTTCTGTCTCTGCAACGTGAGCTTGACTTTGTGTTCGCGCGCGAGTATCGCTCACGACGGCTTGTAGCATCGGCGACTGGTATCCCGAGCGCAACATCTTTCAAATCCTTATTGCAATAACCAGCGGCCCTCGTTTTGCGCTCGTATTCCTGCAATACTTCATCAGCCGCGCTTCCCGTCCTACCTCCTCGCTTTGGGTCTTCATTACTGGTCTCATACGCACGCTCGCTTGTGGAGGTTGGGTATATATCACGTCCACCGACGACCACGATGCTCATGATGTACTTATGATATTGTACATTGTGTGCAATGTGCCATGGATGCTGGGAGGCATCATAAATACCCCCATCAACCACGTCAAAGCAAGGAAGAAACGGTTTGTCTAACTCCTCTTTGCTCGTCACTCCACCTTAATTTTGCACTCATAGACAATCTGTCGCTTTAGCGTATGGGCTCTCATAAATCAGTTTGGATCGCCGCTGATGTTTTACTAGCTTTTTTGCGACAATCATTCCATTAGTGTACTTTTTTGTTCAGCATAAAGTACATAGGATACCCGGAGGCAGGCCTAATGTTTCTTCGTCATCGGCATAAACTCACTCTCTCGTAGCATATACTCGATATGCTTTCTTTGAGTGGGGACTCATCTTCTTGGATGTACTCTACGACTCCATCGCGGGAGTCGACTTCAGATATTATAATTTGCAGGCAAGCAAGTCTCGGCTCCGACCTTCCTCCTTGCTTACCCTATGTGTAGATCGCTATAGGCGTATCAGTGGACTTCAGTACCGTGCATAAGAACGTGTATAATCAGTTACATCATCTTGTCTAAGCGCTATCTGACATTTTCCGTATAAATAGACCGTTGGAACCGACACAGAACGATAAGTCGACATCCGTTCATGACAATAACGTACCCCAGCCGATTGATAACAAAGTGTTGTCAATTGACAATGTCAAAGATCGAGCAATACAGGACTTGGTACCTAAATCCGATGCTCCAGCCCGAGGACTCATCCTTGTATCAAGACCCTGGCTGAGTTTTGCTGCTGATGTTTACTTGTGTGAGTCACAGCATTGGTCTCCTTGTAATAAGACTCTAAACTGCCGTTCCACGGAAATTTTTGATCCCGATCAGCGTACCTCTTTTGGTCTATTGTAACGTCTCTGCTGACAACGTTGTTCTATTTTTCCGTCTGGGAACTTGGTCTCTCTGGTGCAGAAGCAGCGCTGTTCATTTATCTCTCCCCGGCTTTACTTGGAATAGCCCCTATCCGCAACTTCGCAGTGACCAGATGGGGAAGAGTAACGCTGAGATCGCTCTCCCTTATTGGGCTAGCAGCATATAAGATTGATGGCCCCTTGGAACGGCTCTGGGCAGTCATTGTCGCTAACGTTGCCATCCTCCTGAGCCAGATAGCTGATTGGACTATAGGAAATCATGAGTACCAGGGATTCTGTGCGTTTCGTCTTAATTTGTTAAACAAGGGACAAATTATGCTCAAACTAGCACCTAGTATTGGGTGTAGGATTGATACTGTCATCATTGTCCAAACATGCCAATCATTCAAACAATCCAGGTACGAGGAACAATGGATCTTACAGTTCACGTGGTTCACTTTTGCATGGTAGTCTGGCCGATGTTAAACGAAAAGACCGGCGGCTATAATAAGATTGGAATGGTGATTGCCGTCTGCGCTATCCTGGAACTGGCCACCCGCCCGTCTAGCTTACCTACCAATGAAGCAAAGTCGGGAAATTCCAAGGATTCCTCAGACGATGCTAAAGATATCCCACAAAATTGGATCGCGTCGTCAATCGCGCTAGGGTCACTGTTCTTCACGTTACATTGCCTGTTTACCGACTCCAGCACTATCATCGCTTGGTCATGGACCGGATACCAGGATGGACACCCCAGAGGACCACTACCACATCTACATGGGGCCATCACCTTATGCGCACAGTCCCTTGGTTTAATCATTCCAGCATTCCTTCCGACTCCAATTTCTTCCAGGCTTTTCAACCATCCTTTATGGTTCGCTTACGGATGTGCAAGCGCATTCGTCATGTACCGTTTTCGGGATTGGACTGGGTATCTAGGTGGACTGAACTTTGCGATCTTCTGCATGTCAATTCTCCCTTCAGTTGTGTCACAGTCGTCCGCGTGGAAGGGTACCAAAGTGGGCAGAAGGCATTTCGTGACGTTCTTTACTGCCATCTTGTTATATCTCGCAAACGTGTGGACCGTTGCATATGCATTCGTTCCTGGGGGCGCCTACCTGCGGGAAAGAACTGACCTGTAGGCATATTTTACATTATTCCGTTCCGTGTTAATGCTGTCTGTAGGGTCCTTGGCGCGCAATTAGCCGCGATCTTCCTTGCATTTCGTCCGCCGCTCAGGGTACCGTATTCGTGTAACATGTCGCTTCCTTTGCCGAGTTCAACACGTACCCATATCACTGCGATCTTGAGTCTTTTATCGCTCGCATCTGTTCTAGTCACGCTCCTCCGCTGGCCTGCTATAGGTCCTAGACCATTCAAGTCTGGTACAGGGGTGTTTAACGCCGGTGTCTGGACCGTTCATTTCGGAATTGACAACGTAGGACACGATAGTCAACGTCTCATGCGGGACTTGTTCAGGTATGCCGTTGATGTCGTTCCAAAGGGCGTGTGGCGGTTTCTTATACGGGCATTCTGCAGGGATATGGAACTGGATATCGTCGGCTTGTTGGAGACAGATCTGCATGTGAGTCAATGCTGATTCTCGACAAGCGTGGCTGAAACTTACATGGGCCTTAGCGGACAGTGTATGGGAATCGGGACCTGTGAGTCGTGAGAATTACTTCCAGGAATAAATGGCAGTAGTGACGCTGGATCAGTACACGGATCGCTGTCGAGGAGTTGGGTTATGTGAGTTTGGTCTTCGGTTTCGTGATCGGTGCCTTACTCTCTTGTGCCAGTATGTCGACCTCGGCCCGGGTCCCGACTCGCATACGTGGGGAGCGGTTTTACTGTCCAAGGCAAGTGTCGTTTCAGGATTTAGAACGGAAGTTTGACCGCTTTCAGTTCCCTATTATTCATTCTCATCACCATCTGCTTCCATCACCACACGGCGAGCTCGCTCCGGCCATTGAAGCCGTACTTGATGTGTACGGCACTGAAATCACGGTAGTCGTATCGCATAATGGTCAAGGTATTTTATTCTCAAGTCCCTCCTCTGTGGACGGAAGTTTGACCTTGTGTGCCTTCAGAGGAAGACCCTCTGGATAGAGAGCTACAAAGCAAGGAGTTGGCGCGCATCATGGCTGCATCATACCCTCGACCGATGATCTTTCTGGGATACGTCGTTAGCGATCCACACGCGACCAGACGTACGTGCTCTTTGCTAACTTGCCTGGGCCGGAAGCTCAACGTGAACAAAGCGGCCCCGTATGATATCCTCGTGAACGATGGGTTAGTGTATGACATCGATCCAGAAGATTTGGACCGGTGGTACGTGGAATTGTTGCTGACGGGAGAGTCGGTTATTGACACGCGCACCACAGGTGCGAGTACGTCTTATACCGAGGCTTGTATCGCACTGCCTATGCGAGGGTGTCCCGTGGCATCGTCACGGACACGGAGCTTCAGATCGGACAATTTGTCGTCCCCAAGCATGGGTTTGTCCTTGCTAACCAAACGCAAGAGTCCCGTCTTCTACGTTCATGGAAGGAAGATCTTCCAGACCATCATGTACGCATCTTTGCTTCGTCTTTCGCTCTGCTAATCACTCGACAGTGGTTCCCGATGGAATACTATGGAAATGAGCATGAGGGTGGTGTGAACAGTCACTATTACCACGTATTTAACACGGTGCGTCCCGTTCCCACTCGACCTGCCAACATGCCAACGAACACTTTTTCTAGCCATTATACTATCGGTTGCCTGATGGCGCTATTGTGTAAAATAGACATGACAGAATTCATGCAATCGCTGTAATTTCGCACTGCTTCAAAATTCTTCTTATCGCTGTCGTTTGCATGAAATCTATTCAATTCCTTCCAGGCCTCTCTCTCCCTTTGTGTGCTGGCATTGAACTCCCCGGTGGAGTGAGTAGGATAGCGGTCATTCTGTGTTACTTATCGAATCTCTTGTCGGTTGGCGACGAAAAGTCCTGGGATGGTTGGCACTGTCCTTACCAACCAACCAAACACATTCCGCTGATCACCTGAGCGACTTGACAATGCTTTCCGATGGAAAACGACAGAAATAAATATGCGTGAGGGTGCATCCTCATCCAATCTGCCACATACTGATGAATTAATTCACTTCCATTCACTAATTATCGACTATCCTATACTAAAATGCTATTGCAATAGTTTTGCACCGCTCTCGTCACTCCCTTCCTGCTCCTCCTCTTCGCTGCTCTCATCGTCCGCAGCATCATCCTGCGTCCCCTCACTGTCGTGCGCATCGTTGTCTACGTCATTCTCGCTCTCCTCCTCCGAACTTTCTTCTGCTTCAGAATCCTTCTTATCGTTATCGCTCGCATAGAATTTATCCAAATCCCGCCAAGCCTCTCTCCCTTCGCGTACCGGCGTCGAGCCGCTCGTTGGGGTGAGCACGACGGGCGTGGTGCTCGTCGTACCCAAGGCTTTTGGAGGCACCGAATTTGCTGAGCTGATCGCTTGGGGGGACACCACGGGGAGCGTATCCTCCTCGCTATGTCGGAGCGACGGGTCGATTCCACCTTCCAGCCACTCGGGGAGGATGCTATCGCCGAGCATGGACTTCCCGGTGACGATGCCAAGCGATCCGATCGGCAGATGGTGGCGACCTTGCGGCAAACACGCCGTCATCGTCATCGCATGTCGAGACCGCAAAACAACGACGCACCAAAGATCTCGTCGCTTTCTTCGACAATGCTGGCTTTGCCGTCGAACAGCACTCTCATGACTTGCTCCTGTCGAAGTACGACGCCGCCCTGTTCTTCCGTCCCTTGGCCGTTGATGACTGGCGACACGCCGACGAGGAGCGAGCTGAGCATACGAGTGCGGTCCCGAACGTCGTAGTTGAGGTCATATCTACCGAGCGACAACATGTAGCGACAAAGTAGAGCCAGCCTCTGATCTGTCGGACACAACAGGAACAGCTTCGCGGCGAGAGTCAGCGCTTGAAGCTTGACCAAAGGACCCTGGTGGGTAATCCGTGAAGGGTGCAAAACCCGATGGAGAGAATAGGAATACCTCTGCGTTGAAAGACTTTGCAAATTTCCGCAAGACGTCTGGTGCCCAATCAGCGATGCCTTCGATGACGGTGCTCGTTCCCTGCGTTGCGCTGTATTGGCCTACAAGCCAGAGGACACACGCACGTGCCTGAGGGTGCTTGATGTCGTCGATACGTCGCGCAAGCAGGGAGATTATGCTGAGCGGCGATTGGGACGATACGGGAGCAGAAGAGCCCGTGAGAAGCTGGTTTTGAATGAGAGCCTTCAAGACAAGAACGGCATTGCTAACGACGATATCTGGTACTTGCTTAGCGGGGACCCCAGTGTAACAGGTTAGAGACGTACCATGTCTACTCTTGATCATGGTCATGAGGGCAGACAGACAGTTGGGAGTACATGACGGGACGACTCTTGCGCATCGACCGATAGCGTGGATTGCATCTCCAACCACAACATCATCCATATCCTCGGCACAGTCCTAGGATCGAAAATTGGTTTAGGTATCGGTCGAGGACAGCATATAGAAACCGAAACACACGATGAATTCGCGAAGGAGTGCTTGGTGGTTATTCCCGTCGCATAGATTTAGCATCACCTTGATTTTGTCTCTTTTCACCTGTGGCAGGTCGTCTGTACACACCAAGAATCGTTGGTATTGGGTCGAGAAGAGTTGCTGCCAGGCAATGAAGAAGAATGTCCCAACGGTACGCATTGACACTCACCGGATGTGCGCGTGTAATGATCAATAAATATGCAAGGACTACGCGTTCGACTTCTCGTGATGTACGCATAATGCGAAGCAAGGGATTTACGATTTTTTCGGCGAACGACGGAGGACCAGCATAGTAGAAGACACGGACAACTGCAAGTCCTACCTAGGGATGCGTGAACCAGAGTTGTGGCAGACGACATGCATGGGCAACGCACCGCCGGGTTGTTGGAATGGAACAGAGGCTCAGAAGACGCAAGAAGTAGCTGGAGGTCGGGATCGACTTCCTCCTCCACGGAGTCGACATGTTGTGAAACGGTTGGTTTAGGCAACATGGTGCGTGCATATCTTAGTAAAAGATTGAGGATATAAACTTGCCCCCACTCATCTACCTCTATGAGGATCCTGCAGAGACGTCTGTATTGCTGATGCAAGAGGTCAAGTCGGGTGGGGCAGACGGACTCGAAGGCAACAACTGCGCTGCCTATGGATAGAGGGGATCGATCACGGAGGAGGGTGGATATGATGGATATCAAGGTAGGTTGTTGCGCGGCGTCTAATCTGAGATACATTCACTGACTCGGTTGTGAGGATGAACGAGGACCACGCGTACTGAAAGACTTTTGGTATGGCAAGTGCGGCTGCCTTGCGAACGTACGGACTGAGATCTGCTGCGCATTTCTTGATCGCAAGAACTACTAGGCCGCATATCATTGGAACTTTGACACCACTCAGGACGCGTAACGCCATGGCGCGAATGAGTGGGCTAGGGTCGGCAAGGTCTTTCTGAAAGGTGTTGATCGACAACAGGGCCAGATCGGGTTCGTGTTCGGCATAGCGCAAGAGGTAGATATAGACAAGTTTTCTGATTTCCAGGTTCTGGGAGGCGACGTTCTTGACGACCTGGGGGAAGTAGCTTGAAACGTTGCGGCCTTTGGAAATAAGCTAGAGTGCAATGTGGGTGTAAACGACGTTCCTCTTGTGGGTGCACGCACAGCTATGAGACGCTTCATGGCATCGAGTTTCTCCCTATCGCTGTTGGAATCGAGTTGTTTTCCGATGTTCTTCACCTTGTCATCCGGCATGTCGAAGATAGATGCCCCACCGCGTGTCAAGGAGAGATCGCGGGTGTGCTCGCTGAAGGTCTCTTGGATTCGCATACCAAGCCTCGCTGCATTTTCCGTGAGGGCATTGAGATTGACGTTGTCCATGGTGATTGTAGAACGAGTCCAAGAAGCGGTCGCACATTTCCAGAGCGGACCGAAGTTGTTCCAGACCAAGTTTATCTCACATTCCAAATGCATCAAACGAGTCCCGCCAACGCTAAGTTGTTCTATTCATTTGCAGTAGCAGACGAGCTACGTATCTATCAAGGCTCCAGGGATGCAGGGAACGTCCCGCTCTCTCTCTGCTCATCGAATCTCGCTATCTGTAAAACAAACTCAGAGGTGAAACAGCGTGGCGATATTGGCACTATACCCATTCATCTGGAACAAAATAAGAAAACTACACACTCTAAAGTAGCAGCGTACTCACTTGGACAGAGAGAGTTGTACGCCCTCCTGAACTGTTTGCACGGTGCAAATTCCTCTCCCTTGGCGGTGACACACTTGAAGTAATCGGTATAATTCTGGAAGCTATTCTCGAACGTGAGCTCATAGGCCCACTCGTGCTGCAAATTCGATCGTACCAGTGCCGCGTTTGGTTGGTGTTCGGGAAGCGGGCTGCCACAAGCATTAGCCAAAGCGACCTGTTGAACAACTCTCGACTTACCGTCAAAGCCCGCAGTCTGGAGGGTGTATTTACTGGAAATTGCGCGGGTTACTGGTCGCTCAAGCAAGAAAAAAAAAGTCGAATTACCTGGCCAGGTCAGACATTTTCGTTGTTGCAGATGGCAGTCGAGAGACAATGTCAAGCTCGGATTGTCACGGAGCCTTTGTTGGATTACATAAGAATATACACGCACACTTGTCGTCATGGACGCGCTCAAGGCTGAAATTGCAGTCAAACGCAAAACGTTGGGGACTGATGTTGGCGCTCGGCCCACAAAGTACATGCGACGAGGAGATGTCGAGAGAATCATGCTGGAACAGGCGCAGAAGGCCGAGCAAGAAAAAGCGCACATCGCACAGGAACAAGTGAATAAAACCTCCAATGTCCCCAACGAACATGCAAAGCTAGATGCCAACGTGCGTATCCTTCCTGGCACCGTCGCTGTTTTGGCATTGACATGGAAAGCAGTGGCCATCTAGGTCTGCCTCCGTCACGCCTGCAGCTGAATCCCGAGATTCAAGCTCACCCATCCCCGAGTCCTCTTTCAATATCTCGAATGAAGAAACTGTCCGCAGACTTCGTGCCAAAGGACAACCTATCCGGCTGTTTGCTGAATCCGACAGAGACCGGAGACTACGTCTACGTGCTTTGGAACTCATCGAAGAGAAGGGAGACGATCGTCAAAGTGGCCAGAATGATTTCAAAAAGGCGCTGGAAGACGTTGAAAATGTGGAGCGAGAACTCAGAAACAAGAGCAAGGGGAAGAAGAAGGGAGACTCTGAAGAGCCGAGCGCAGGCATTCTGGATCTGGAGTTGATCAAAACCGACCCAGACAAACTATATCCACTCATTTACTACGCGTTAAAGCGCACCCTCAAAGAATGGGAGGAAGCGATGGACGAAAGACCAGGTCAGTGAATGATGACCTCTTCAGATCTCTCAAGGTTGACCGTCTCCACAGAACACGTCAAACGCACCACGCAAGGAAAGCTAGCAGCCGCAACTCAAGTTCAGTCTGCAGAATATCTCAAACCGCTCTTCAAAACTTTGCGGTCAAGAGTACGTCGCCCACGGTGATTCGATTTCGTTTCTATACTCAGTCGATAATAGTTATTACCTTCAGATATGTTGGCTCGCATAGCTGAGATCGTTCATTACATGCAGAAACGACAGTACCAGAAGGCCAACGATGCATATCTCCGACTGTCAATAGGAAACGCCCCATGGCCTATAGGTGTGACCATGGTTGGGTAGGTCTTTCCTTAACCACCGCTAGAATTGCTACCGTTGACCACTTCTTCCAGTATCCACGAACGTTCGGCACGAGAAAAAATATCCACTGATCAAGTAGCACATGTGCTCAATGACGAGGTCAGCAGAAAGTACATTCAAAGTCTCAAACGGTATACCCGGATCTATAGATACTTCTCAACAAGTGACTAATTGCTTTGCAGTCTGTTGACGTTTTCGCAAACAAAATACCCACCAGAAGATGTCTCGCAATTGATGGGATAGGTTAAAGGACAGTGTATATTATTAACCGCCGTGGGTATGCTTTCTAGTTTCCCGTCCTAATGTTTCATCTCTTGCTCTTCTTACCCTTCTTCACCTGTGGCGTTTTGTCGTCCGCGGTGGCAAGTGCATGACCTGTTTCTCGGATATGATTGAATAATTTAGTGCGACTTTCGAAAGTACTGTTGCAGACATTGCAGACCTGACCAAAGATCAGGACACGACCTGCACCAAATGAAGCATCTAGAACGGACTTGCACTGAATCCTTTTCAGCTACGGCAGCTTGTGCTTTTCGTGCCTCTCGTAATTTTCGCTTCTCTCTCTTAGACAACTGTTCTGAGGCTGGTGTAGCTACAGAAGGCTGCACGTCCAACTCTTGATCGTCGTCACACACGGTTGTTTGGCCAACTTTATCCTTGGATAAAGATGCCTGTGAGCCAAGTTCGTCATCTTCCGGGGCGCCAGCCGTTTTGGAAAGTGATTCGGCAATGGTGTCCGAGTCATCATCACCTTGCTCAGGCGGCGTTAGGGGTGGTTGAGGAGTTGTATCCTCGTTGATTTCAACCCCTTCCTCACCATCATCGCAACCTTCGCCTGACAACCCCAGTTCCTCATTTTCCTTCATAATTTCCCACTTCAGCCTTTCGATTTCTTTCATGTGCTTCCTGCTCCGTTCATGACTATTCCAAGCAGCTTCGCTCTTGAATGACTTTCCGCAAGCGACACATTCCCATTCTTCAGGATTCTCTCCTCCAGCAGCTGCCCATTCAAGGTCATCGTGCTGGTGGTCTGCAGTCACTTTTTGCCATTCTTGCTCTACATAAGCTATGTTGTTAGTTTGTGGTGTTCGGGAAGCAGGCTTGTACTTGGGCTTGGGAGTCGACGACGGAGACGATTTGTCGAGGTTATGTCGTGCTTGGTGAGCAAGATGGCTCTTGTACCGCGGGTCACGTTTCTGGGCAAACATTGCCAGGGACTTTATATCCACATCAGCATCCCGCTGGACGCTGCACATATAATGCGGCTGGGACATACCCTCACGATGTCGTTGTATTCTTTTCGCGCGTCGTCGCGTGCCTTCTTGTTTTCTTTTTCCATCAACCTGTGGCGAATCAGGGTGGGATGAGCGCACGTTTGCAAGGACGGACCTTCGCACTCTGCGATCCGGCGCGTCTACCAAGTTGTAGTGGTCCATCCATGTAAACTCTTTTGCCGTAGAAAAGTTCTTCCATGCATTGTAAAAATGGCGTGCTGCCTCGGAGGGCGTCGTCGAAGTCCAAGACCACGTCGAGCAGCCAAAGTGCGGGTATTCGATATCGGACACCATGGCCTCCTCTTGCGCGAGCCTGGAGAACAAGTTGCGATAGAGGGTGAAGAAGCTCTTCAAATCGAAAAATAAAAGCGCCACGTCTCCGTCAATCTCGTGGACACACACCAGGCCAGCCAAGCGAGACGTACGTGGGGGCCGTCGTCAAATCCGGACCACTTGGTGGCATCGAAGAACTGTGACAGGTGCCGCACCGTCAGCCCGCGATCGCGCGCGCGGGGAGGCGGGGCACCCTTGCGGATGTCCTCGAACACGGCATCCGCGTCGGGCTCTGGCACGAGGGACGCCTTGTGCGAGTCGTACCAAGCCCGTTCCTGCTCGGACGCATGAGATCAGGCTCGAGAGCGCGAGACGAGATAGCGTTGGGCAGACCTGCTCGTCGCTGAGGACCTAGAGAGAGAGAGAGAGGCATGTCGTCGGGCGAATGCGATGCGATGCGATGCGACCTGACCTACCTCGTACGCCTGCTGAATCAGCGCAAAGCGTTGCGTGGCACCCTCGACGTCGTCCTTGTTCTTGTCTGGATGGTGTACGAGCGCGAGCTTCCGAAACGCCTTCTGTAAGACTCCCGTGGTGAGAGACGAGACAGTGCGAGCGGGGGACGGAACGCGCCTTGATCTCGTCGGCCGTCGCAGACTCCTCGATGCCGAGAAGGTCGTAATAATCGGGCGTCGCGGTTTCGTTTCGCGCTGTGGACTCCCAAGCACCCATCGGTTTCGCGAGACGATATCATTGGGTTCATCTGCCCTTGTGATCGAGTTACCAAAAAAGGCAAGTTAGTGTTGAGGTGGAGACTTTGCTTTCTTCCGTTCACTCATGACCGACTTTTTTAAATCGTCATCCAGTCCGAAGTCAGGTATCCATTTTCTTTTCTTTTCCTACGCTTTGGGTCATGCCGACCGATCCTTCGTAGGCATGTCCGCGCAGAAGGATGCCATCGTGAACGCCATCCGCGCAGAAATCAGTCTGGCCACTGCACAAGAACTCATTACCGTGCGCGTCCCGGTCGTCCATCACGCTCCCTGTCTCACGTCCGTGGTTTAGAAAACCTCTGAAAAATGCTTTGCAAAATGCGTCACGAAGCCGGGGACGGCATTGACCGGTTCCGAGGAGGTGCGTTGCAGAACGGTCGCGTTCGTGACTCATTGAACTGCTTGCCGCCCGTAGACATGCTTGACGCGATGTATGGATCGCTACTTGGAGGCATGTGAGTATCTGCATGCGGATTTCCGAGTACCATGCCGTTGACCATGTCCTAGTCAATATTGTGAGTCGGACGCTTACAAACAAAGCAAGTCAACATGGAAAGGAAAGTATACTGTAATAGCATGCATGTGTCGTGGGCCCCTTCCAGCTCTGTCATAATTTAAAAGTCCCTTGCTTTGCGCTTCGATGGACAACCGCACAACTCTGAAGGTCAGGTTTGACGAAGACGATAATTCAATGCTTAATGTTCTACTACTTCAAATACGTCGAGTACGCAGTAATGGATATTGTAAGAGCTATTAAAGGTATGTATGCAAGTTAGCGATGTGTTGATATGCTTGACTACAACGAATGAATTGCAATGAATAGCATGCTACTAGAAAAGAAGGATTGCGAACATGTACTGCCGAAGTTGCAACGTTGACTATTTGGATGTTTGCGTTGGGGGTAAATATGAGTGCTGATATTGTAGTCGCAATTAGGAGCCGGTGTCCGGATTGGGCATGCCCGAAATGATAGGTATCGCTGGGTCGTATACGCTTGTTGTGCAAATGTTAGATGTCGGTCCGCCTGGGTAGAATGGAGTGGTCAAAAGTGGGGGGGATGGTGTGGATACAGCACTCTCGGTCGTATGAAGGCTATTTGGAAGGGAGTGGCCCCTACTGACGTCCTCGTAAGAGAGTGAATGAATGGAGCCAGTTGAGTACTGTCGTTGATGTGATGGGTGGGGAGAAGACTGAGACGGTCCATGGTTAGCGGAAACCGAGGGGCGTGTCATATGGTATGGCAGAGCGGTATTCGGATAGCTGAGATACAGAGTTGGTTGGCTGACTTCGATGGTGGGATGTCGAGGGTACAGGGAATACATGGTTGGGTTGGGTCCAGGGATCATTCCTAAAGGCCGTGCAACAGGAATGTCTATAGACTCGTCTAGTAGAGAATGCTGTTGACCGATAACGGTTGGGGATAAAGAACGCTTTTGAGTGAGAGTGGGTTGATCCGGTTGTCGAAGATCTCCATCGTCCTGTATATGGTAATGGTATGCAGATCCTGCCAAGGTAGTTGGTGAAGGCGGATGAACATCCAAAACGGATGAAGATGGTTCATGCGAGTGCGAGTGGTAGTTTGGCGAGTGAAGGCGAATATCTGATCCTGACATGCGCACGTTTATGTGGCGAAGTACGTGAGCCAGTTGGACAGCGGATCCCACAAGATTATGTCTCAAAACCTTGGTAGCTTGCTGACCCTCGGTCCAATCCGCACATTTTTTCCATTCGCGGGCCGACTCGGTGCCTGGAGCAGGGTGGGATGAAGAGAACGATTCCAAGTAAAACGCTGGAGGTTGAGAGAGGGTAAAGGTAGCGAGGCCGGATCCAGGAGAGGCGTTTGTGAATTCAGTATCCATGATAATATCAAAGGGGATTTCCATTTTAAAGCCGTATCCCAAGGAGTGAATGTACCAGGTGAGGCAACGTTTGGCATCACACAGATATGCCACCAAGTCGTGCTTCCTCTGGTCTGAAGCGATTCGGCGCCACGTGCCAACAGATAGGTCGGTACAGGGAATGATGGTGATGGCTGAAAGACAAGTGAGTCATGATTATACGCGTACAGACATGAGCGCTCACGTTCGTCTTCACGCAGGAGATTGTGTAAATCGGCTTCAAACGCGGTTGCTAGTACGGGCGGCGCGTCCGGCGTTGCTGCCGCACTGCTTGTAGCCCGATTTTTCTTGATATCCTGCAGTTTTGCCTTGGCCCGTCTGCGAAGCGATTAGGAGTGAAAATATGGTCAGAGGTTGTACCGACCGGTTCTGGAACCAAATTTGGGTCTGACGTTCTTGCATCCCAAGCATATCACTAATTTCCTTTCTGCGAGCGGCGGTAGGGCTTCGATCCATGGCGAAGAAGCGTTCCAGATGTCCAAGTTGTTCTGGCGTGACACGTGAACGCCTGCGTTTTTCTCTGTCCGCTCTTGGGGCCATGTTCGCTGTTCGCGAGCGTTTCAGAGTGGACGCGGAGTCTGCCATGGTTTTGTGAAGCTCTGGGACTCGCAGGCGGTGTTCAGAGGCGTCCGAAGGGAACGGTGCCTACCGCTCGAGGATGCGGTGTCAGAGACAGAGACATATGTGACTTGCGGGACTTGGCTTGCCGCCGCTGACATGGAACGGAATAGGTTAGCCTGATCTCATCCCATTGGTTCCGAGGTCGGGTAGCAACTGACGGAGCAAACAAAAAATTATTGACACTCGGGCGCGTAATCGGCGCTGAACGGCCAGAGTGGACATACAAAAAAAAAAAGAGGGTGAACATCAGATTAGCTAGAGTTTTGGTTATACATCGTGTCGCCGTTGCAGTGGCAGCTTCGTTTGTTTTTTTGTTTTTTTTCGATGCTCTACCGAACATGCGAGATCCCATCGCTCTTCCAAGGGTGTGTGGTATGTAAAGCTGTCCGTCATTTTTCGCGATGAGACATCTCGCGCTGTTCCGCAGACCGCCGAATCCGAGGAAGCCTTACGTTCAGCGGCGATCACGCCAATGTCATGCTCGCTCCAGCACCGGTGTAATACGCGAACCAACCAACCAAAAAAAAAAAAAAGTCCATAGTCAATAAAATACTGATATACTTACGCTGATGGCAGCAGTGCGACAAGAAAGCCAACCGGTACTTACACACCCTGCCTAGCGCAGAGCTCCAACTTGAGGCCGCGAATCCGAACCGACCAGGCATGCAACGAAAGTAAGACAAAAGAAATGCGTCTCACCCAACCGCATCTAATACCGCGGTCGTTTGGCATCCCTGTCGTCATACCCACCGGGTCCTTCTCGTTTGAGATCGCTCCTGTAACCACCTCCTCCATACCCACCACCAGGCGGTCCATAATTTTGACCAGGAGGACCATAGCCGCCCGGTCCCCCAGGTCCTCCACCTGCAGGACCATATCCATTAGCATTACCATCACCGAATCCACCTCCCTGGTAGCCGATGCCTCCGCCGCGACCACCCCTAGATAACGTTAAACGTTGTCTCCACGAACGACACGAGAGCGGCCATACCTGTACCCGTCATCACGACCGCCACGGAACCCACTGCCTCTCCCTCGACACGTAAGTCTTTCCCCCATTTTTGGCGTTATCTCTCACTCTCTCCCGAAAGTCCT